>VYZV01040412.1:22096-39686 GCA_013401275.1 Pandion haliaetus
AAAACTGAATGTATGTTAGTGGTAAAGTCTTTTTTTTTTTTTTTCATAGTGCAACTAGTGTTTGAGCTTTAGAATTTTTTGCTAATCAGCTAAATAAGGAAGACATAAGGGAAATATTTCAAGATTAATATAATTTTCTAGTTTAACAAAGCAATAAAGACCATATGCTGTACATATATATACACACACATACCTTGCTTCTCTGCTTCTCTGTGTGTGTGTATATATATGTATATATTTCATTATTAAAGTTTTCAGATTCTGTTTCACATAAATAATACATTATATTGAAAATTACTGGTTACACACAATTCATTATTACTCTGAGTATTATACATATGCATGCATTGTCTGTGTTTGAATCTTTGGCTTGGTTGTAACAATATCCTGCAATGTTAATTCAAAGATGGTTTGATTCTTAACTATTTCCTTATTCTAATTTTCCTTCTTTTAAAATTTCATTTACTTCCTCTTTTTTTCAGGAGTAATGTGAGAATAGGAGGATTCTCAGTATCAAGTCTTTTCATTAATTTAGAAATTATATCTGGATATTAATGCTCTTATTATTTATTATTAGACATGGCTAATCCTGAAAATTTGATTCATTCAACATTAACTTTTGACCTGACAGAAAGCTTTGTTGGGTAAAATAGAGTACCTTGTATTGACTTTAATTGCCTTTGAACCATTTTGAGATTTAAAATCCTTATAATACATGTTTATTTCTTATGATATTTCTTAATTGGTATACTTTATTTACAATCCCCAGAAATACTTAGACCGCTACCTATGGGATTATTCTTTCCAAAGCTTAATTATTTAATAATAATAGCATGCACTTTTTAAAAAACTGCCCACAAATTGCTGTGACAGCATTTCTGGACTGGAGCCTGTAAAACTCAAACATGAAGTACATATTAGTTTTTTCATGGTAATATTCATATCCATCTGTTAGTATGGCATTTTGCCTGATCAGAAGATATAAAACCACTATTTACAGGACATTTGCCTTATCCAAAGACAGGACAGCCTGAAATATACTTCAACAATCAGCTTCTAAGCCAAAAGATCTTCCTGTTTGCAAATAATGCCAACCTGATGCTGCATGCTTCAGTAGATGGGCAAATATCTGTAGATATTTTTCAGCCTATATTTTCAGCCTGTTTTTCTACCCTATGTCACTATTTCTTCTCTTTTTTTTTTTTTTTTTTTTTTTTATTTTTTTTTGGTTTTTTTTTTTTTTTTTAAATTGCATTTGACTGAATGNATTTTTTGTCAAAGTGAAGTAAAGGGCTTACGGCTTCTTAACTGGTACAAACGTAATATACATGAGTAGTCCCTTAATGGTTTTATTCTGTAAAGAAAAAAAAAAAAAGAATAGAAAGAAATCTCTCTCAAAATCAGTCAATTTTATGCTCTTTTAAATTCGTCTTTTTCCATTTCTGTTGCATTTTCTCAATTTCCCACACTTCATTGTCTATTCTATTTTATCTGAGGGATAGAGTATACCAAAAGTTTCTAGCATTTAATCTTTCTGTTGAATTACTTATCTTGGAATATTTTATCAAGTGTTTTGATTACGTTATCAAGATTTTACAGCTTCCATTAATATAAACTATGCATGTCTATGAAAACAACAGAAAAATTAGCTTAAAGGAACAGAAACACAAAGAAACTGTTGTTTAATGGTATGTTGTCTCTTTGTATCATAAAGCTATATAAATTACTACAAGACTACTTGTGCAAAAAGCTGCCATACCAGGTCAGAGGCAAAGTCAGGATTACTTGGCAGCTGGACATTATACAAATTTCAAATAAAAATTTTCAAACCCCAGAATTAAAAGCTGTCAGTTTATTTCTCTGAGCCAAACAGTGACAAATGAGCTATCAGTTAGTCACTATGACACAAGTATTATATCAAAGAGAGAGGAGTAAGTAGAACCATTAACTGATCTTTCGCTGAGTGTTAGAGCCAACGGAGTCTAGGATGGGGCTACTACTGTATGGAAAAGCCAGCTGCCTGTATACGTAGTTGTTTTTGAGGTACTACAGAATTAATAATTAAAGGTCTTCAGTCTTAGGAACATCATGGTTTTCACAGATCCCAAGACCTCTTCTAAGTTTTGTGCCTATCAGCAATGTAAACTTAAATACGACATCAAAGAATCTGTGTGGGGTTTTGGACCCAAAGCACAAGAAAGACAACTTTATAAAACAGTGACCTACTTGTCAGAACTCCCAGAAAAAGTATGAAGGCTCATACAACCTGGCATGCATTGTGTACTTAACTGGTTGGCCTCGTCTTGTTTTCAGTAAACTTCTGTATTCAGTAGTGGTTCTCAGATCTATGTGGAAAAATAAAATATATTTACAATGCAAGGGTTATTTTATCAGTGCAAAATATCTATTTGGACATCATAAAGTAAACCATAATGATTTAATGAGAAAATAGTAATGATTGGAAGTTTGGGACCTTTTTAGGTCTACATGTACCTATTACAATGTCTTCTATAAATGTATGAGTCTCGAACCAATTCTGTCAGAAGTCCAAAAGGCATTCAGCTTTGAAGTGAAAGAACAGAACATTCATTTGCACCAGATTTCAGCAGGAATTCATTATTTTAACACATGTGCATAGAGTAAACAAATGGTTTTACAAGCCAAAAGAGGAAGATGAAAAAATCCACAGCCATCAGGAAATTGGTTTTATATTAAAAGGCAAGACCTATTTAAAGTGAATACATAATTAATACCAACAATTTGTAACCCACTAAGAAGCCATAATATGGCCTAAATTATAAGCACTATTTAACTGCCTTTAAATTCCATGTCTTTGAAGACTATAAAGATTAGGGGTATATGCTTTTCAGACATAGCTATAAGGTGATGGTTTTGTAAGTAGCAAATAAATATTCCTGAGGAAATTTTCTGTTGCCAGAAAAAACACTGTATGTATTTGCTAAGAATTTTTGGTAAGGTTAACAATAAGATGAACAAATAAAAAACAGATTCTGTACACAAATGTTGTCATATTTATATTGTACGTTGTCTGAAAAGGTCTTACGCAATTCTCATTCTTCCTTGAATTACAAAAGCATCAACAGTGTTTAGATTATGTTTTCCGTATTTTGATTCTTGTATTTCTTCTGCTTTTTGATTTGAAGCAAAACTGTATTCATTGCTGAATTCTGGATGTATATAACTTTCATTTGTTACAGGTATTTTTCCTACACATCCTGGCTGTTAAAGATGAGTTTTTATCCTTTTTTGATTATTTTTACTGACTNCTGATTCCTGGTAGATTCTTCTGTAGTTGTTTAGAACCATTTTTTCTGTGGTAGTTCATGAACAAGCAGATGTTTCAGAAGTTTCTGGCATTGTTAAAAAAACAACCAAACAACCCAAAACTTTCCCAGACCAAAAGTAAAAAAACATTTATAATGAAAAATAAATTAGGAAAAAAAAAACCCCAAGACATAAAATAAGCTGAATAGTGTTCCTGTGATTTTCTTATGATAGGTAATTAAAACAAGGGTGCAACATCATCTGTACTAAGAAGAACATGCCAGACCTCCCAGTTGCTTTGTCCTGGAAGGAAACGTGCCTTCCAGGCAGTCTTTTAAGAGTCAAGTGGGCTAGTGTTTTGCAGAGACCAGGGATTGTCTGGATATGTGCTGTGGTCTCTAGTCACAGATGGTCTGCAGACTTCTGTCTGAGTGCAACTGCCAGCAAACTTTTAATTCCATTTGGTTAAGGAAAAATAGCTTTGATTAAGCAAATTTAAATAAACCTTTATGAATAGTCATTTTCAAGGAATGAATGGATGCTTAATAAAACAACATGTGTGTATGGGGGTATGTATGTGCATGTATCAAAGCTTGAATTGCAACTCTGGTACTAATCAACAAAGAAGAAGACTATTCAGAGGGGTTTTTTCTTATTTACTGCTGGATTAGTTTTCTCATTAATAATATCTAGTGTTTAGGTAATTTCAGTTTTGGGTCATGAAAGTTGTCCAGATATGTGACCAATAACACTGTCTAAATGACAAAACTATTTTAGTTAGAAAATTGAAACTCTGGACAGAATAATTTTGGTTTTAGCTACCCCTCAACTAAAATGAAATTCCAGTTCAAATCATATCTTTCTGTTGTTATATCATCAATGAAAAACTGTAACCAAAGGAAGTGATATTATCCAAGTTAGCATATCAGCATTTGACTTTCAGAATCTATTCCTTGCCTGAGGAGTCAGCAGTTTGGAAAGGACTCTTAGTTATTATACCACAGAGTTAATGTTTCCTTGGGTAAAATATAGTTCCAGATGGTCGTTTTCTAAACTTAGATATGCAAAAATAGCTGGCTAAATATGGCTGCTGGTGGTGGTGTATGTGTGTGCATGTGTACATATATAGAAAACCTTCTTATGGATATTTGAAGCTGTCTTCAATTGTCATTTGCAAAGAAGACTAGTAACATTTGAAACATAAGGATGATGTTAGCAGATAGCCATGACAGCTGAAAGTGTTTGAAATGACATTAGAAACCTATATACTTGGCAGCTGCATTGAGACCCTGCTCAGTATATCAGCAGACTACAGAGACCTTATTCAGATTCATCAGTTGGCTACGTATAGACTGCTGTTATCATTCTAGATGCNCATCATTCTAGATGCCCTAGGGTATTTGTCCTGATGTCCAGCTGCCACTCTAAAAAGTCCATGGCTCTCCCATAAATCTTGTTACATCTGCAAGGCCATGGTACTATATCAGATATCTCTGAGCATTTTATTTTTATGTTTGATGTCATCTTTGCACAATTGGAGCAAGCCTTAGATGTCTAGTTTGAGGTAAGCTGAACCACACAGTCCATTGGCTTCATGACTAAGGCTAAAAGTTGGTGCTGTGAGGTATCACACCAGGTCATCAATCATTCCTCTGAAGCTCTGGTTCTCCTGCATGTCCTCTGTTATAACTGAAAGCATGTTCTATGTGTATTGGATAACCTACAGTTATCCAATTTATCAAATTTCACTGGGCACCTAATTGTGGGTAGTTGAATCCCATATTAGGTAGAAGTTGATTGTAATGGGAACATAGATATCTATTTCAAATAGTGAGGCCTTGGCATTGCTTCAATTACTTATACATAGTGATTTAATGTCATTTGAGGTGCCTTACAGTATTCAAAACATCTGACTAGAGTTGTTAGATAATGCACAGGATCTAAGGGAGACTCATGGTCTTTGGAAGAGACATACGGAGGCCAGGCAGGATAGGACCATATAATTCAGGCTGCAAGGGACATAAGGAGTTCTTTAGCCCAACCTCCTGTTCAAAGCAGAGCCAGCTCTGATGTCAGACCTGGTCGTTCAGGCATTTGTCCAGGTGGGTCTTGAAAACCCCTGAGGGTGGAGCCTGCCCAATCTCTCTGAGAAACCTGATCCACTCTGTGGCTGACCTCATGGTATAAATGTTTCTCCTGATACCAAGTTTGGACCTCCCTTATTTCTATTTACACTCCTGTCTCTTTTGTCCATCCATCACACACCTTTATGAAGAGCTTCTCAAAAAACATCCTGTAAGTATTGAGGGGGGCTGCTGTTAGGTCCCCTGTAGCCTTCTTTTCTCCAGGGTAAACAAAGTCCACTGTCTCAGCCTCTCCTCAGATGAAACATGATCCAGTCCCTTAATTTGTAGCCCTTTGTTGGACTCACTCCAATATGTCCACCTCTCTCTTTTCCTGGGGAGCCCAAACCTGGAAACAACACTCCAGATGTAGCCTCACCAGGGATGAGGAGCGGGGAAGGATCACCTCTCTCAACCTGCTGGCAACAGTCTTCATAATGCAGCTGGGATGTTGTTGACGTTTGCTACAAAAGCACATTGCTGATTCATGGTCAACTTATTGCCCACCAGCATGCCCAGGTACTTCTCTGCAAAGCTGCTTTTGATCCAACTGGTCCCCAGTGTGGGGATCAAATACAACATCACATGAAAAACTTCTGAAGAATCTTTTGCATGATGTCCTGCTAGATCATCATATATTTTTTTAAGAAAGTGTTCCTTACTGGAGGCTGTTTATAGAATTGAATAGCAATTAATATTAAATTTATGATATATTGACAATGAAGGGTTTAAAATATGCATGGGACACCATGATTATTTAGTGGGTCATTATAGGAGGAAACACAGTCTCTTCCACCTATCTAAGGAATACTGTAGAAATTTACTGGTGACATAAAATGCCTGCTGTTGTCCTCATAAAGAAAACGAACAAAAATTGCACTGAAATGCTAGTAGTGACACTGTAGAGATGGACTGGCAACTGTAATGAAAAATATCTGTTCTTTTTGTGGTTCAACGTTCCTTGAATATTGTTTTCTGTCAAGTAATGAAATCTAGATTTTAAGAGTCAAAGTAGTTTTGTGGAACTTGGTATTTTATTTCATGGAAAAGGAGCAAATAAATTTACCTCAAAGCTCTGGGTAAGTCAGGGTGCTGTCACAGTCAGTTTTACAAGATGCCTGATGCTCAGCTGCACAAGGTAGAAAAAAAGAAAACCTAAAATAAATTTAGAAAAGAACAACAGTTAGATAAATCTAAGATTTGCTGTTAATGTAGAAAAGAAAATGTTCACAAAATTTAGACTGTATATCCATATGAAAATTTGTAGACAAAATCAATATGGAGAATTAATTGTTTGGTCATCATTACTAACAGTGAAAGCTATTAATTTTTTAAGAGAAGTGCCATGTTATAGGAGTTGCATTTTTATGAGAATTTCATCTAGTTAACTTGACACTCTGGATTATGGAAACAAATAGTTAAAAATCTAAATAAAAAATGAAACAAACACCACCACCCCCAAAATCAAATATGGAATGGTTATGGCACTTTCTTATTTGGACCTTTGCTTCTGTTTAGTGTAAAAGTGGAATAATCTCTTGCTTTGTTTAAAAACACTGAATTCATGGTCATACTGTGAAGTAAAACAAAACATTGAAATTACTAATAATACGTACTTTATGATAAAAAAAGAATCAGCACCAGAAGGGGTTATTGTATTGTGGGGTTTAGTTTTTTTTAATAGTTACCACCATAGGTGTCTTTTAATTAAAAACAGAGGTCAAAAGGTGTAGTTACAGCTGATTATTACTCTTTGGTGATTAAGCAGGAGATAGGAGCCGAGTCCATGCTCTGTTGCTGAGATGGGCTGTGGACATAGCACAACGAGCAAAATAACTGAAAGAGAAAATGCGTGTACAGATATTATCTAGACAGAAATAATGGACTTGCAGTTCTCATGACTGTCTTTGAATGTCTCTCGTTCCATGTAATGGGAAAGGACTAAACAGTTCTAAGGATCAGCTTTTGTGTTCTTTCAAGTTTGACCTAGGCTTACATGAGGTTGACTTTTCCAAACATAAACTACAATCAAGAAGGTTGATGAGGGTCCACAAATACTGAGTTATATTCTGTAATTTAGCATAGAAAAAACAATGTAGCAGAATGGCTTACACTTTATTAACTGAGTTCATATTTCATGAGTATGAATACATATTCCTCCCTACGTTTACATAGCTTCCTGTCATCATGTATAGATTGCTATTAAAATCTAATTTTACTAACTTTAAAATATGATACATGAACATAACTATTTATCTTATGAAGACCCTGTCTTTCTAACTTTAGTACCCACCCATCTCTCTCTGGAAGTATTCCAACACATTAACCTTTTCTTTGCTTACTATATAGAACACCTACTTTAAGAGAAATTACTTTAATGGGTTGTTATTTCAAGAGACTCATTCACTTAACACCCAAAATAATTAAGGCCTAATTTTCATGCTTTCACAAAAATGCAAACATTATCTGTTTGAATCATTAAAAACATGTAATAGAACCAGGGTCGATGAACATAGCCCATACTCTTCTTATAGCAACAGAAAAGCCTACCATTTTACCTCTAATATCTAATACTCTTAGACTGGGAAAAAATAAATTCAAACATTGTTCTTTTCATAACAATTAAGATTTGTAGCAAAACGAATTGATGTTACAGGTAGAAAGAAATTCTACATTTCGGAGTGTTGAGCTGGTTTTTGTTCAGTGTGCCAAGATTCAAGGACATAAATAGCAATATTTTAAAAACATGAACTTGTTTTTAAAAATAAACAGAAAAAAACATTCCAAACAGCACAAATAAGACTTGTTAAGGTGCCACTATTACTGATATTCAACTGTTTCATTGTGTGTGCAATTTTAAGAATGTTGTAGGTTAAAGAAACCAACAGTTTATCCTCATGACTTTCTTTGCATCATTTGATGTTTAAATTATACTTCTGAAAAAACAGAAGACCCTTCTAAAAACACATGCACATAGGAATATTTAATGCCATTTTTATTAGTCATTGTCTGAAAGGAAACAGCCATTTAACAATGAGCTGACTTATTCCCCTGATGCCCTTTTTTTAAACCATTGTTTTAGGTTTATACTGTAGACTGCTCTTTACATTTGAAAGAAAATTAGAAAGAAAAGTGTCGCAAAAGAAAAGAGTGAATGTCACAAGAAATAGTACAGTCAGTAGTTCTGACTATTGAAATTGCTTCAATGTGACAATATTATTACCCGTCTTAGAGTGCATCAAGGTGAATGAATACTGGCACTTGGATCCCATTGCTACAGATTATGGGTTTTCTAGATTAACAGTGATTTTGTTCAGGCTTTTGACCAGTTAAAAAAATTCAATACATAGAATCTTGTACCTGAAACTGAAGACCACCTCATTTTTATCTCCATGTTAAATACAGAGTTGATGGTTCATGGTTGCCAGAGGTTGCTGCTGTTTTTTACATTACAAATAATTAATTTAAATATTATATGTGTTTGTAGAAGCACAAAAATATGATGGGTAATTTTTTCTTCTGTCTTTCCTTTTAAGATCTATGCTATCTGCCAGCAAAGCCACTGTGGAATTACAGATCTTGAAATTGAGGTTCTACAAAATATTGTTCTAAAATAAATACAGATAATTATTGGAAATAATAGATTACATGTATGTTGAGTCTGTGACTCTGAGCCCTTTTGTTCTCTGTTGCTCCACATATGGTTGAGTTTTATGTACTGAAGAAAGAGAGTAACAAAGACCTTTTTAATCTATCAAAAAAGGCACAAAATCAACAGTAGTCAATATTGAAGACATATAAAATTAAATGTAAAATAGGAAATGCATTTAATGTTGTGGTAATTAATCATCATAAAAAAAAATCACTAAGGCAAATCATGGAGTGTCTGTGACACCAGTAATATTTATGTAACATTCTAGAAGATATGGGCTCAGTGCAAGGTAACCTAGAAATACTGGAATGCGTTTGTGAACAGTAGTTCTGTTAAATGATCTTCTCTGCTCTTTCACTGTGTGTGGAACACTATGCTTTGATTTGGAATTGCTGGGAAAACTGCTGTAAAACTCAGCTGCAAAAGGCTTTAGTGTTACTGCGTACTGTAAAATATCTAAGTTGCAGGAAGAAACTTAGAGCAACCTTCTTCAGAATGACCACGAGTAAATTGATCCTGATAGCCACTAATATTTTCTTCTGATTATAATTATATATATATATGCCTATACATTAGAACAGTTTCTTGTATCTGCCCATTTTCTCCATAGGAATCATGTTACTTGAGGAGTCATCTTCTCTTTTGTATGTTGCACAGATCAAATAGCGAGATTTGCCATTGTTTGGTATTTTCTAAAAACAAATTAAAAAAAATACATTCAGCTAGCAGATTAGTTTTAGACTTTTCTGTTGACAAGTATTTTATTTCTTCAAGCACCAGTTTGTTATAATTTGGGTATATGGTTATCTGTGGAAGTATAATTGGTCATTAGCTAATATGCAGTTTCAGATGGAAGTGATTAAACTGGTTTGGTTTTTTTAATATTTTTTTTTCTCTTTCTGTCAGTTTGGACGACTCAGAGAAAATTGAAAGAAAAGCTGAGAAAATTTTCCCTAAGTTTCACCTATGTGATAAAAAAAAGATATTAAATTGTTTATTGTTTTATTGTTATAATTGTGTTGATCAGTATTATAAATCATGTTACATACATGGTTTCATTGTTAATGTGATCAATTAAAAAGAAATATGTATTTAAATATAAATACTGTGTGCCTGATTTATGAATTTTGTAAATTAAATATGAATGTATAACACATCAGTAGGATTTCCAAACCAGCATGATCTCTCCAAGTAGAATTTTAAACATCTATCATTTAAATATACTAAATCATGTTCTGTGGGGAACTAAACAACTACATACTTCTCAACATTAGTTATAAAGTACAGGAGAAAAATTACAAACCTTCCATTAGAAAAGCTTCAATTTTACCTGTCCAGTTTTTCTATCTAATGAATTTGAACACTGAGATACAGGAAACTTGTCAGGATAGAATTAGAATATTTGGAAAATGCTTAGTTTATAATAATATTTTAAAAAAATCCTGTTTCAAATATGACTATTGCATCCATGCATATCTGCCTCAACTTGAATTTCCCTATAATCAATAATTTGTATTTTCAAATCAAGTTATAATTCTTCTCCAAGAAACATACATCTTACTTTTATCCAGAATCTGACAGATCCAGAATTGGACTTATGGTAAATACATATACATTAGTTTAAGCCATTCTTATTATGTACAGCTATGCTCCATTTAAGAATTTAAACCAGTATTCAATTATCTGATGGAATTGCACTAGTCAGGGCTTTAAGAAGTAATGATTTGTAGGTAATGTATAAATGAGGCAGTGAGATGCTTATATTTTAAAAAATGGTCTTAATTTCTTCAGCATTCACCATTTAGAACACTCCATTTGCACCCAAAATCTTTTATTTTCAACCTATCTAAATGAAAACATGAAATTCTTTGAAAACTTGGTAGAGCATGCTCTTTTGATAAATCATTTTCTTTGCTATCATTTGTAGACAAAGGCAATAATTGTCTTTCAGACTGGCATAATTAACATACATGTTTCTGGAGGTTAAGAGTGCAAAATATAGAGTAATTTATATTATATGTAATCTATATACTCTAACTAGTATATTTTATTACAACAACTGAACTTTTTTACCATGAAAAATCATAGTATTCCATCTGACAGTGATACATGCAATTACAGAAGTCAACAGAAAAGGCAAGGAAGAGGGATCACATGCTCTCTCTAGTTCTTCAGCTCACAGACTGAAAGAAACAGCTTGTGATAAATACAGCCTCTGTGGAAGCTCTGGGTGAGGTTGAAGATGGCATGTAACATTGACATGAATTTTAGGTTCCTGACAGATTTCCCTCTGTGACTTAAAATTTGTGACATTTGGATAATGATTAACTTCTGAATTGTCTGTTGTCTGCAGGTCCTAAGCCAGTTCATTATGAACTGCAGACATCTAAAAGTCTCTTTAATATCCTGATTATGTAGAGAAGCAGAAAAAAATTGTCAAGATAACAAAATGCAGGAGCAAGTATTCAATACTGATTGATCACTATTTCTTTTCAGAAACTGTTTTTTTCCCTAGATAATTGTTGCATGTCCTTACTATTTTCTTCCACTCTATTTTCCTTGTCTCCTGCTGAGTAGAATAACTGTAATTCAACATAGCCTGCCGCTGCAGAACTCTAATTTCACTTCATACAATTTGCATTACCTCAGATCATTGGGCAACTGAATTTTTTGTTTACGGTGAAATTCATTTCTGATATCACTCTGCATTCATTCCTTATGCATATGACCTTCACTTAAAACACAGTGGAAAAGGTTTTTGCATCCTGTCTGTCATTGCATTCATATTTCTGCCTCCCTCTTGTAGTAAAAAGTCTTTCCTTTAATATATGTTATATGTATCGCATATGTGTTGTGCCATTACCCGAGGGATTTATTGATTGATAATGGGAAAGGGTTTTCAGTAGCAGTAGACCCTATGTTCATCCCTAACAAAGCTTATCAATTCAACGTCAGATTCATTCTGCCTGACTTGGCACTCCTTTGAGGTGCTTGAATTAGTAATCAGTCCTATTTGTTTTCTGTAATTTTCATAAAGTGAAGAACTTTGCTTGTGCAGTGTCACTAGGAGCAGATTTGCTCTCTGGGCATGCCAGTGTCTCTCCACCAACTATAAGAGTGTCATGGTTTCAGCCCGGCTGGTAACAAAGCACCACACAGCTGCTCGCTCACTCCTCCAGTGGGATGGGGAGGAGAATCAGAAAGGAGAAAAGAAAAAAACCCACAAACCCCGGAACCTCATTGATTGAGATAAGGACAGTTTACTAGGACAACACAAAAAGAGAAGTTACAACAACAACAATGGTACTAATAATAGAATATACAAAATGAGTGATGCACAGTGCAACTGCTCACCACCCCGGAATGCGATGCTCCACTACTTCCCCCACCGAGAGCTGAGAGCATCCCCAAGCCTGCTCCCCAGTTATATACTGAGCATGATGTCACATGGTATGGAATAGCTCCTTGGTTAGCTCAGGTCAGCTGTCCTGGCTGTGCCCCCTCCCAGCTTCCTGTGAAAATTAACTCTATCCCAACTGAAACCAGGACAAACAGGCACTTGATAGAGTACACCCTTATTCAGATGTGTTAGCTAAATGCCTGGAGTTCAGCGGGACGAATCCGGGAAGAAATAAGTAACATGAAACAAGGCTTCCCCTGTGGGAACAAACTCTTTATAGTAAAGAATAATTAAAAACAAGTTAGCATTATGCTCAAAGTGTTGTTTATGGGCAAAGAGGAAGCAAAATGCATATATCTGTAAAAGTAAAGCCAAGATGTTATTGTTACCATAATAGAAATCTTAACAGTTTAGTCCAAGAATCACCTTTAGTCTAGATCTAATTATTAGAGAAAAAAAAAGTTTCCATTTTATTTACAAGTGGGAAAGTCACAATAATACTCATAAGACAATTAAAAAAAGCAACAGTCAGGATTGTGTACCTGTATGTTCCTGTTTATGGTTTCCTCCTTTTCTTATCATCCCTTGTTATATTGAAAAGGGCCCTTGGCCAGACACCCTTAGAGGAAGTGCTCTGCTTCCACATACAGTTACAGGTAAAACTCTAAGTTGTCTGCCTCTGGAGTCCTTTGCTGGGAGGAATATGCTATTTATAGCTTTTTCTTTCTCCTCCTGTATCCAGTTGGGGTCATTTTTATACGTTTGTTAATGAGCTTCTATACCTTTCTCTTTCCTCATTGGTCTGCAGTGTCATGTTGCATCCAAGTTTACTGTATATGGTGCCCCTTATATATAAGTTAGATAGTATTTGTTCTGTTTGTTACCCAGAAAACCAGTTTTGTCCATCTCCAGGTCTGTATTTCTTTTACTGACCACAGGTGTGTTGTTCATAGCTGTGGCATCTCCAATGCCAAGCCTGTGCCCCATCTCATATTACCACCCCATGCCTGAGCTCCTCCGCACCATGTCCTGTGTCTGCACTTCTTAGACTCTTTGCTACTGTACCAGATCTGTATTTCTCTACACTACATCACTGCATTAGAGCTGTAAATACCTCATTTTATGTGGATTTTTTTTTGTTACTACTATCTATATAAAACTATGGCTGTACTGTGCAAGGATAAAATTAGCCATTGCTGCCTGGTCATTTAGGGAAATGGCTGTCACAGCAAAGCCAGGTAAAACAAAGCTGCAGGCAGGTAAAGAAAAATTCAGACAGAGCAGGCCTGGCAAGCCTCAGCTTCAAGGCCTTGCAAGTGTAGTACAAGGCTTATAGCCTGTTACTAGCAACGGCAGTACCGTATGACTGAGCTATGCAATTATGTCATGACTAAATATGCAAAAGGAATTAGGCCCATATTCAGAAGGGAGCTGGAAGCTGCAGGTTTTTTGCCCTGAAAGAACAAGCTGCTGCTGCTGCCTTTTTTCTCTCCAGCAGAAGAGCAAGCCTCAGATGGGCACGTAGGATTTCAACACACTGCCTGAGAAGAGTTACATGCCACAAATTGGCATGGGAAGCAAAAAGTAAGTTGAGCAGAGAGCCCTCTATATCTGCAGGAGAAACTGAGGATGGTCCTCATGTGCACTCATATGTAACTCAGTGCAAGTAGGAGGTATCTTCATTCAAACTCATCCTGACCTGGCAGTTACTTTCAGCCTGTGATGATGAATTCCACTCTGGTCTCTTCAAGCCTAGGACAGACCCAAAGACATGTGTCTTATTTCTACTGAGTTATTGGGTAAAGGTCAGCAAGAGCAACAGCTTTTTGAAGACTGATTAGTTAAGAATACGATGATGATCCTGAGATCTGATGTAATACAGCAAGAAGTGCTTGTGAATCAAGCTCTCCAATTGTATCTAGTAACACTTGCACTATGAATAAGTGAATAAATGGATTAAGGCATTTGCAAAATCTCTTTGCAAAACCTAGTTAGATAAGTAAGGGGGAAGGCTTATTTTAATCATCCGAAATTGTGCACTTGTTTTGTCATCCATTTTGCAGTCTGTATTCTGCCCCTTGTGACTTTTTTCTATTGCTTCTGTCAACATTTTACAGAACATCTAATTTTAATCTTGATTCTTAAAAGGAAAGAAAACCCTTTTGAGACTGATATTGTTTATTTTGTTTCTTACCTTTTTTCAAAATATTTTTCCCACTTACTTAATTTCTTTATCTAATATAACTCATAAACTTTATGGAGAACAGAACTAGATTAGCTCTTAAAAAGATAATTATACATGGAAAGAAAATGAAAGCTAGATTATGATTTCAAAATAATTATAAAGTTCAAATTAAATGTAAAATAATAATATCTTCTATGTATTATATATAATAATACAAAGCTAAAGAATGTGTGATTGATATAAGTAAATATATGAAACATAAGCTTTTACTGATATAAACATATATAGTTATTTCATATCAGTAAAAGTTTATGTTTCATATATTTACATGTATCAATCACATTCTTTATGTTCAGATTATTATTTCAAGAAGAGTATGCATTGTGTGAGAGGACTTTATTTTTTTTAAACTTTAGAACAAGGGGACTTGGAGACATGACTTCCACTTACATGTTACAAAACGAAGAAAACAATTATAGATTGTGTAATTCTTACTCTGTGCATGAAACACATGGAGCATCTTGATGCTGTACTTCAAAGTCTATTTGATTTGCAGCCCAGACAAGTAGCAACATTTCAAGCAAATCTTAAGCAAAACCCCTAGAGTGCAAAGGGCTTTTGCCTGCTCCACATATTTGGTGGAAAGGTATGTCATTGATACTTTTAAACTCCCACCAAATAGCATTAATTTATCTTCGGGGGAGGTATAGAGAACATCATGTTCCTGGTTGGATCAGTGCCTGAAAATTGCAACAGACCAGGAAGTCCCATGGAAATTAAATAAACTATTGGTACTATGTAGTGCAGCATTGTATGGGTTTGTGTGGCAAGATTCTGGTAGCGAAGCAGGGGGGTGGTTACAGGGGTGGCTTCTGATAAGAAGCTGCTAGAAGCTTCCCCTATGTCTGACAAAGCCAATACCAGCCGGCTCTAAGACGGACCTGCCACCAGCCAAGGCCAAGCCAATCAGTGATAGTGGCAGCGCCTCTGTGATAACATATTTAAGAAGGAAAAAAAAAGTTGTGGGGGGACAGAAATGGCAGCCAGACAGAGGAGTGAGAACATCTAAGAAAAACAACCCTGCAAACACCAAGGTCAGTGAAGAAGGAGGGGGAGGAGGTGCTCCAGGCGCCGGAGCAGAGATTCCCCTGCAGCCTGTGGGGAAGACCACGGTGAGGCAGGCTGTCCCCCCTGCAGCCATGGAGGTCCATGGTGGAGCAGATATCCACCTGCAGCCCGTGGAGGACCCCACAACGGAGCAGGTGGGTGCCTGAAGGAGGCTGTGACCCTTTGGGAAGCCTGCGCTGGAGCAGGCTCCTGGCAGGACCTGCGGATCTGTCGAGAGAGGAGCCAAGGCTGGAGCAGGTTTTCTGGCAGGACTTGTGACCCCACTGGGGACCCATACTGGAGCAGTTTGCTCCTGAAGGACTGCATGCCATGGAAGGGACCCACGCTGGAGCAGTTTGTGAAGAACTGCAGCCCGTGGGAAGGACCCACGCTGGAGAAGTTCATGGAGGACTGTCTCCCGTGAGAGTGACCCCATGCTGGAGCAGGGGATGAGTGTGATGAGTCCTGCCCCTGAGGAGGATGAAGTGGCAGAAACAACATGTGATGAACTCACCGTATCCTCCATTCCCCATCCCCCTGCACCACTGGCGGGGGATAGGTAGAGAATCTGGGTGCGCAGCTGTGTCAGGGAAGAAGGGAGGGGTGGAGGGAAGGTGTTTTGAGATTTTTGTTTAATTTCTCATTACCCTACTCTGGTTGATTGGCAAAAAATTAAGTTAATTTTCCCCAAGTCAAGTCTGTTTTGCCCGTGATTGTAATTGGGTAAGTGATCTCTCCCTGTCCTTATCTTGACCCAGGAGCCCTTTGTTGTATTTTCTATCCCCTGTCCATCTGAGGGGGGGAGTGATAGAGTGGCTTTGGTGGGCACCTGGTGTCCAGTCAGGGTCAACCCACTACAAGCATGTATGTTCTCAGTCACATGGCATAAGAGTGTCCATGGAGGGTGTAACTCTCTCCACTTTACACCATATTCATTTATGTGGACACAGGTTCTTTGATACCACTTCTAACTGCAATTGGGCTTATATTTCTGTGTTGAAATGCATTCAGTAGAAATACCATACTACTTACTACTAGGTTTCATTTTTGTTTTGGCAAAAAGATCAAAAGTCAGTGCAAGGTTTTTTTTTTTTTTTTTCTTTTTGCCTGGTATTTATTATTGTTTTAAACACAGTAAAGATGTCATTTGACTTCAGTCAGTAGACATCAATGAGATGTTTAAAATAAATCTCAGTGAATCTCACTGTTAAAGGTATTTCTCATTTTAAAATACACTTTATAAGAAAAGATGTTGCTTTGGTCTTTTTCCAGGTGTGTGGCTTACAGATAACATAAGAAATATTTAACTGTGCAAAGGGGAGTTAGTTGTTGTTAGGAATGGTTTTGAATGGGATTCAGAATTGTTTAATATTTAACATGAAGGGCTGATGTTTGAAACAGGTGATTATGTTCTTTGCATTTCAATTAAAAACATATGTTCCTACCTTATTATAAAAATTTCAAATATACAGAGCCTGTTACATGTAAATGTAAGCATGCTTCATCATCAGTAAATTAGACTTGTCAGTTCTGAATTACTCTTATTACTCAGCATAAATCTTAAGCAGGTGTATTTAATTTATAATTGGCTGAAATTATAGCCCCATTCAAATATAGTATACTTTTTTTTCAGTAGAATTAGCTGTTCTGTGAAATACAGGCTGTGTATCTGTTATGGGTTTGTGTGGCGCGGTTTTCCTTGGTGGCAGGGGAGGGGGGCTGCAGAGGCGGCCCCTTTAAGAAGTTGCTGGAAGAATTCGCTGCCCCAAAATGTCGGACCCGCGTGCCAAAATGTCGGACCCGCGCGCCAAAATGTCGGACCCGCCTCTAGGCGGGGA
>VYZV01040412.1:41889-62881 GCA_013401275.1 Pandion haliaetus
GCACCGGGAATGGAGTTGAGCCAGGAAGGCGGGAGGGGTGGGGGGAGGTGTTCTGATGTTTGGTTTTCCTTCCTAATACCCTTGTGTTTTGTTTTTGTTTTGATTTGTAGTAAATGAAATTGATCTTGTTTCTTCCCCAAGTTGAGCCTATCTTTTGCCCGTGACCATAAGTGGGGAGTGAACCCTCCCAGTCCTTGTCTCGACCCACGAGCCTGCCTTTGTATTTTCTCCTCATCCCAACGTGGCCAGGCGAGGGGGTGGGCGGTGAGTGAGCAGCTTTGTGGTGCTTTGTTACCGGCTGAGCTGACCTGAAACCACGACAATACTACAGCTCAGATTTGAGTTCCTCTCAACTGCAGAAAGAATTGTGAACAAAGGAGGCAGAACAGTTCTGGGTCTCTTAGGCAAATGATTTTGCTGCCTCCTTTCATTTATGCATCTGGATGTAAAATGTCTTTGATGGAACTGAGTTCAAATGGAAAAAAAATAGTCCACTGTTGCTGTTCTTATATTTAAAATAACTTGCATTGTGCATGGGATCCATGACAAACAAAAGGAATTAAAAGAGAGCAAGAGTAGGTGTATCATGTATGTGAACATTTGTCTACTGTTATTTTTAAAAGTCTTAAATATGCAAATGGTTTAATTAACAAAATGAGAAAACAAGAAAAGAAATAAAAGCTCCTTGTTCTTTTCCTTAATAACTGAATGACAGATCTTATTTACTTTTACCTACAATGTACTTTCTTCCCCATCAAGAAACAAGAAGTTCTTAAAGGAAAAAAATAATTCCAATGATGCGATTGGGAGGGTCCATATCCATGCTCAGAACATGTTTCTTTCTTTTCGTTCAATAGTATTTCCTCTTTATTTGACATGGTACACCACTGATATAGCACTATTAGAGCCAGAAGCACAATTATATCAACATTTTAGGAAAAACAGAAGAAGTATTTCTTTAACATGTTTACCTTTGAGGAATGTATTCTGCATGCCATGCACTGTAAATATTCAGATTCACTTTGAAGTTAATAACCATGCTGCAGCTTCCTCATTTTCAAAATGATTCTGAGCAGGTACTGAAAGAAGGAAAGGAAAGATGTGTTGGAAAACTGTTAGCTGAAAAAGCCGTAGCTGTTTATTCGTACATGACTCTGGTACTGTTAGTTACTTACTGCCATCTGAGTAGCTGCTTCTGTGGGAAAGCTGAATGTGGGATATAGACCTCAAAATACATGTTAGGTTGGAATTCTAAAATCTGAGGATAGAGATAGAAGAGTTCATGTTACCAACCCAAACTCAATAAAATTGACTTCCATTGACTATTTGAGCCTGCTGAATTCCAACATCTGTGAGCCAGCTAGGGAAAACCATATGAAGCAGTGTCTTTACTGCAGAAAAAGATATTGTTCATTTTTCCTTTATTTTTACTACAAATGTGTGAGATAACATAAATTAGAATTTATGAAGAAAAATTTCTTGTGGCTCATGTAATTCACACACATAATTAGAGCCCAGAGCTAACCTTTTTGCATAAATGCTTTTTACTTTTATTTTGTTATAATAAAGTTTTAAAGTATTTTTTTATTGAAAATGTTTTCAGGTCTCTAAATTCAGCATTTTAGTAGGTGGGAGTACAATTGAAATTGAAAGGATGATCTCTTCAAATAGTAATTTAAATACCTTGATACTAGAATATTGTTATTCAGTGTGTTGTCTCACTTTAAAAAAATTGCTTTGGAATAAACTGTCAGCATTACTACCTCATTATAGTGATTTCCATGTCAATTATTTTTCTTTTAAATTTAAAATTTTGAGTGTTAGTAAAGATAATTTTTTTTCCTGCTCTTTAAAGTCTATCTTGTCATGAAATCACATGTGTCTACTAGATTATAAAACTACGTATATAGTCTTCAGATTAGTTGGAATTCTGGACACATTATTTTTACAGCTAAAATAAGTGGCATCGTAGTGATTAATACCTTGATTCACTTATTGAAAATATATGAGTTACTGGTAATCATCCTTACAGTACCCTTGAACACAATCTTGTAATTCTGCACAGAGAATCTTTTGTATGCAAGTAAGCTGTTTCACTTCAATATTTGCTCATCATATGCTCACTTCTTTAAAGTTACATTTGAAAAATTAGTCCAATTATCAAAGCCCAGCTCTATTAGCAACAGTTACTATACTCATGCTGCATGCAGGGACTTGAAGATTTTGCTAAAAGAAACAAATAATTTATTTCAGATTAGTTCAGGTGCCATCACTGTGAACACACAATAAATATCAGCAGGCTGTAGGGCCAGTGGGTTGTTCTTGCAGTTGCAAAATACACTGATTTTGCTCCTCAGCATGGAACCCTAGTTAAAGTAATTAAACTTGAGATTTTTGCATAGGAGAACAAGTCATGATGAGAGGTTGATTGGAAGAATGAGTGTGGCTAAATGATTTCTATACGTATAAAGATAGCAGAGGGTCTAGTTTAAAGTGATGTGGGTATGTATGAGAATCTAATAAGAAGCAGAAATTGAAGTAAATCGAAACATTAGCTTATATATGTGCATGCATGATTTCTAAGTATCTAAGTACTGAAAGCTTTGATTCAAGAAAATTACTTAAACAATTATACTGGTAACCACTTCAAAATACAGCACAAAGATATTAAGTGTTTTAAATATAATATTGAAATTCTCATTATGGAGATGTTGTGAAAAATATGCTTGATTTCTTTTGCTCCCTTGCTTTCCTCAGAGAAACAAATATTTGAATTAGAAATCTAAAAAAAAAAAACCCCAAACAACTGAACTGAGAGTATTACAGTGAAGAGAAATCATGAATGAATAAAAAAAAAAAACTTTTCAAAAATAAAATTTCTAAAGGACTAACAAGGATGCTGTCCTGGTTTTGGCTGGGGCAGAGTTAATTACCTTCCTAGCATCTGGTACAGTGCTGTATTTTGGATTTAGTATGAGAATAATGTTGATAACACATTGATGTTTTAGTTGTCACTAAGTAGTGTGTAGACTAAGTTGGGGATTTTTCAGTTTCCCATGCTCTGCCAGCAAGGAAGTGCACAAGAAACTGACCCAAACCAGCCAAAGGGGTATTCCATACCACAGAACATCATGCTTAGTATATAAAGTGAGGGGAGTTGGCCAGGGGCTGCCGATTGCTGCTCAGGGACTGGCTGAGTGTGGGTCTGCGGGTGATGAGCAATTGCATTGTGCATCACTTGTTTTTCTTGGGTTTTATTTCTCTTTTTTTTTTTTTTTTGTTGCCTTCCTTTTCATTACATTTTTTCTTATTGTTATTATAATATTTTATTTCAATTATTAAACTGTTCTCAATCCACGAGTTTTACTTTTTTTTGATTCTCCTCCCCATCCCACCAGGGGGAAGGGAGGGGTGAGCGAGTGGATGCATGTTGCTTACTTGCCAGCTGGGGTTAAACTACAACACGTGCAAAGGGCATAAGAGTGAGCCTTTGGCCATAAAGAGCCACTAGTAAAGGATAAACAATTCCTGATGAACCAAGTTTCTTCTGTCTTTATCTTTGAGACTTTTACCCTTTTTGCCTTATGTTTATATCTGTATTTTTCTTTGTTTATATGTATAAATATATATTGTACACTCGTATATTCATACATATATGTATATATAATATTTCCGTCTAGAGGGAACTTTTCCAATTACATTTTGCATTACCTCTGTAAGTGGTTTGTTTGTTTTAATTTAGGTGCTATTTTCACTGGGGTATTGCACATTCTTTTTTTTTTGGTCATGCAGTTTGAGAATTTTTATTTGTTGTTTGATTCTGAGGATGATGTTTACAATTTCAAAAATGAAGAAGAAACCTGGTCAAGCTCTGTGTGATAACCGATACAGACATGATAATTTGTGACAAAATAGGTGATACATATTCATTAAATACTCTATCTGCAGCATTACTATTGCATTGACAGCAGCCTCCAGTTAGGACTACATAGGGAAAATGGGTGTGGGAATTAATTGCCTAAACAGTCATCTGGTTCTATTTGATCACATCACATGCCCTAAAGGATTCAAGATATGCACATGTGGTTGACAGACATGAGGTAGGGCCTACAGGACACATATGCCATTATGGAGCATCAACAGAAGGCTTGGAAGGAAACTGAACGAGTACTTCAAATGACCCTGGACACATATTTGACCAAGTGAATCACTGCCTGGTTGTGGCTCACCAGTAACTGGCCTGCAGTAGTACAGATATGCAATATACACTGCTATGAGTTAGCTCATATTTTTTATTTGAAGTAGAAACCAAGTTTTTGAGTAATTCAGCTGCAGAAATCTATGCTTAGCACAATGCTGAATGGATAGTGATTCATATATATAAATAAAAGTAGGCACACATTTCTAAGGTAGGTGTCTAAGGTCTTGCACTTTTCTTTATTCACTACACCTTCTACAGTTTGAAAGTAGTTGTGACATTAAAATGGGTGTCATGCCATAGTATGACACACATAGCCAGTGTGCCATATAGTGCGTGGTGCCCCAAGCCATTTAAATCAGATAGATTGTCTGCTAAGCTTTTCTATTATAAACAAAACCAAACAAACCCAGCGAAACAAACAAAAGAACTCCAGAACTAAAAAATACATGACACACTTCAAAGTGAGCATTCATCAGGTCATAGATGCACATTCTGAGCATGTTCTAACATAAATACACATTGATGGTGAATTCATATTATCTCCTCAGTGTAATTCTACTGCTGAACTGAATGCTCCATAAAAGAAATATAGAATAGGCTAATGCAAAATACAAACAAAAATGCATTAATCATGGAGTTAATTTCTAAGAAGATTTCTTTTTTCTTATATCTACTAAAGCATTGATGAAACTGCCTGTTTCATCTTCCTTTTAGATTACTTAGATCAGAGAAGGCAGAAGTAGTAATATAAATATGTGCATAAGTAAACTCCTTTTCCTTCGGATCTAAATGTAGTAAAAGTCTTTGTTCAGGTTTACAGTTCCGAATTTCTGACAAAAATATGTTGACATTGTTCTGGCTCTTATTTAGACTGATGCCTTGAAAAAAAAACTGATAAAAGACATTCCCGCTGCCCACAAGGGCCATGGCGTGATATTTCTTTTTTTTGTTCCCTAAAAATCTACCTAAAAATATCAAACAATTGTTCATTAGTCAAACAATGCTATTAATATTCATGGAACCCTTCAGGCATTTGCATTTTCATCCATAGAGACTATTTTCACTTCAAAGCATGTAAATCTTTCTTTCCAGGAAAAAAAAAAAAAGTTATGACTTGTTCAAAACCTGAGAAAGCTTTATAATAAACCTCAGAAATGGAAAAGTCCAATTTCCTTTAAAAAAAAAGTAAAAGAAAATAAGATCCTCTTAAAGCAGAAATTCACCTCATGACCTACCTTTCTTTTTGTAAAACCAGTGCTTACAAACCATTGCAATATTTCTAGTGGCTAATGAGTAAAATAATTCTCCTGCATTATTGGCACTTCATATCATAATTTCATAATTAAGAGAGAGTTATTATTATTATGGTTCTCAGCTAGAGATAACAGAATATGTACAGGAAATCAGAGGGGAAGGAGGACAGGGAAGATTTCCTTCACACTCAGACATAAATTAACACTCCCAGAAATATATTAAAGAAAGTAAAATATTTTCCATTTTTAGCTAAGTATCTGTCAATATTTACATATGTGGAAATATGCAACTATTTAAATGAATGATGCAATATCTTTATGGCTGTGGTATTTGCAGAGGTTTTCTAAAGGGTGAGGGATCTCACTATAGTTTTCAGAATGGCTTGCTTTTCTTGGCTGTAGGTCACTCACTGAGCTTTTTCTTCCTTGTGACATTCTGAAAAGTAAGTTGTTTCTAAATAATATCACAGCTAAAAACATTAATTCTGCTCAGAATAATGAAATCTGGATTTTCAGAAAATACATGGAGTTGAGAAGAAAAAAACCCTTCTCACTAATTTACAGTTAAACTGAAATTATCTGTGCAGACAAACTGTGCAGGATTCATTTTACCTAACTTTATATGTTTCTGAGATTGATTTCTAACTGGGAGCTAGTCAATCTAGCCTTCCTTTCTATTCAGTGGAAAGAGATAAGTGCCTGAAAAATACTCATCCTAAGTTAAGTGCCTAACAGAAATCAGTTGGATCACCTTTTAGAGGTTATTCATTATTTGTTTATTTAGAGGTTACTCACTATTCATTAAAGACACAGGTTCATAGTCAGATGTCTCTGTTTCAGACACTTAAGTCACAGCAGATTGAGTCCATTAGTTATGTCTACCAGGATGCAACAAGGAGCTAGGAAATACTTGTAGTCCTATGCTTTTGTCTGACTGCAGTTTGTTGCTCTGTGACTATATGTTTTACAGAATCTTTCTCCTGCGTCCTGAAAATACTTCATGTTTTCCCATGCAGAGAGAAGACCTCAGAGTTGCATGGCATGTCTTGTCCTTAGACAACATTCTTTTTGCTGTAAATTGGCCATGCTGCAAAGGTCTTTAAATGTCTCTCATAATTGTATTTTTAAATCCATTAGAGATGCAAGGACGTGATTTAGGTCTAAGTTTGTTCCAGTGATAGAAAATACTCCATAGAGATAATTGAACTGCAGGCTCCTGATTTTTGGAGTCAGTAAGTTGACTGTAACAGAATCTGCAGTATTTTAAAATTAAACTCAGTTTTCTGGCGAATTTTGCTTGAGCTACCTGTCCTTACCAACAGCTGTGATACCAGTGCTCAAATTTCAGCAACGGTTGTTCCAAAAGGTACATATAGTTCAATGTTACTGAAGGGTTGCTTGCTTGAGAGCTGTTTTCCTCCTTGTAAATACATCAGCAGCTGCAAGGAAAACATGCCTGTATGATACAGCATGTTGTTATGGAATTACCAAGGAGTATGCTGAGATTAGGTCAGCTAAAATTCAGCTGTTACAAATGGCAAACTATCAAGTGCCACTGTAAATGTACAGAACTTGTGTTATCACCAAGCAGTATCACCAACATTTATGAATGTTTCCTTTAAGAAATGTGAACTTTGATTACTTTCCATACAATCAATAAAATTAGCCCTTTTTGAAGTAGTGTTAATATATATGTGTATAGATGTAAAAGTTATAAATTATTTTTAAGTGTGCAAATTTCAACAACTCCATGATGATGTAGGATCACTAAAGACTTTGAAAGTTTGTAGGACATGAGACTCTTTAATTTGTTTAAGAGATATTAAAATCCCTTCCTGATCTTTTTACTCAATTTTAAATTATTTTCTAGTTTTAGTCTGATTCTTTACTATAGAATATAAAATGTTAAACTCTTGTTATCATTAGTGTTATGTGTCTTCAGGCATTGAAGGTCTTGGTCCACTAAGAATAACCATCTTTAGGCTTTGCCTTGAAATCAAATATTGATCATTTCAGATAACATGGTGTGCATCTGAGAACAGTAAATGAGTGCTGCTTATATGCTTATATGGAAGGAAAATAGGTCACTAAGGCACCTCAAAGTGCATTAAGTTTGTATTTCAGGTGAAGAAGCAAGAATGTTCTTGTGAACATTGTAATAAGATTTTTCCATGAGTCTCCCTTTTCCTTACTCCATAGTATAAATCCTATTGCATAATGCATATGCATATAAATACAAGGAAACATATTTCAAAGAAAGTAGCTTTTATTTTCTGTAGTAAATGTTCAGAGATTATTAATCCAGAGTTATCTTGGTGTGTTAATTCAAACTTAGCATCAGGTAGCTGTTAGGGTCTTCCTCCAACCACAGTCTAATACTTCTTTTAGTTATCCCCTTAGGAGAAGGTTGCAATTAGCTATAAGGATTTAATTTCTTCCAGAAAAGAAAGGCGTTGCTCTTTCTTGGTAAACCACTCTTGGAGTGAATGAGGACCTCTCTAAAGGAGCACCTCTTTCCCTTTACATTGTCTTGGAAGCAGGAACAGAGTAACTGTTAGGCTGTTTCTGGCTCACTTTTGTGATCTGTGGCAATTATAGAAGGTGGCACAAGTCTGAGATCTTGACTACACTGGTTTTGTCTTTGTTTCTCACTAGCCAAATACATTTTAATTGACAATAAATTAAATTAATTTTCTCCAAGTCAAGTCTATTTTGCCTGTAATGGTAATTGGTATGTGATTTCCTGTCTTCATCTCCACCCACAAGCTGCTTCATCCTATTTTATCCCCCTGTCCTGCTGAGGAGGGGGATGAGCATTTGGCTGTGTGACAAGTGTAATCAACCACAAGGTAGGGCACTGGTCATCCTGTGGAGAGCCTGAAGACCATTTCTTTCAGTGTGGTGAGTGGTCATTCTTTTTCTCCTTCCCCAAAATTAGAGATTTCATCATTTCATGAATGCCTGCTGCAGTAGCATAGGTATGCATACTGAAGGGCAGCAGCTAGCTGGGCGTCTGGCAGAGGTTATGCAGATGGGTTGTGGGATATGAAAGTTGCATTTGGCATTGGACAACTACTAGAAGGGGCTTTACATGGTGCTGTGTGATCTCTAAGATAATGCTTGACACTCTAGATATCCCATCTGATCTGCAATTCATGGATCCACAGTATGCAGCCAGGTAAGACATAAATCATCCTGAAGAGCTACCAGATGGTGACACAGTGGCCACTGAGGACAAGATGATATAACCAAACTAAGGCAAAAAAAAGTTAATCAAAATTTCGGAGTTAAAAGTGCATAGCTAATGGACAAATCTGTTGCAAATGGGTAATAGTTAAAATGACAATTTTCACTAACTTTGGTCAGTGTTCTATGAATTAAGAGAATAAGATATTCAAGTCTAAAATAAAAGACATTCTAAAGAGACCTAATGACCACATGAATAATGCTTAATTAGAAGACTTATAAAGTGTATAGAAGTTTGGCATTTGTCTTGCAATTACAGGGAAAATTTCATGAACAAAACTGGAACTGTATTGGTTGCTTTTATACTTTTTCTTTTTTTTTCCCAAACTCAATGTACTTTGTTGTGCAGTACTGGGTTCTCCAGAGTAATCACATTGATTAAATGAAGTTTGCAAGGCTGAGTTCAATAATTTCTATATGAAAAAAATTGCTATTTGTAGGAAATACTGATTTAGGTTTCCGAGAGAAAATGACAACAGAGAACACAGAAAAACATAAACCACTGAAAATGACCTTTTAAATAAAGCATGACTGAAATAAAAGTTTCTGTCATTTAAAAACCATTAACATCTCACAGACGTGCAAACAAGATAAGATAGATAAGATAGTGTTATGAAGTAATCAGATGAGGTAATCACATATGAGGACAAAGCAATGAGTCAAGAAACAGTTTTTCTTCTTGTGCTGCCCTGAAAATTTGCCAGGCTAGGTCTATGAACTCTGTAGGATGAACCTTATCACTCTGAGTTTGTTCAGTTTACATTACACAATTAAGTGCAAATCAGTTTAGAATATATTGACACTTATCTTGGGCAGCAAGGACTGGGACAGGATTTGCCACTATGCAACATCATTATAATTACCCATTTAAGAGTGAGGGTACCACAAATGACTTATTTGGCCTCAGGAAGATCCATCGCAAAAGATCTGAGATTTTTCCATAGCTCATTATAGGATAAGTGATGGTTTGGACTAAATTCAATGTCTTTGAGAAACACTGTGCTTTGACTACTATGAACACAATAACCTTTCTGTGGAAGCTTGATGGCTCCACAATAGTACTTTTTGTTTAATACTCCTGTGCTCAGTTTGGTATTCCCACAGAGATACTGGGTAGATGAGGAGGGGTTGTGTCTGGGTCACACATTTTAGAATCCTACAATAAAAATTACTGGCAGCTTCATGAAATTCAGAGAGTTCTGTGTTCTGTCTTATTAAATGTTTATCACAGTCCTGTTTTTTGCATGAAATTAACTTAGAAAATATTTCTTGATTACCCTTATTCTCACTGTGGGAACACAGATAATATCTGACTTGAAATGAAAGAAACCATTTGTTTTAAGTTACTGACGAAAAGTTATCTCAGATTTGCACTGCTAGCATACTCATTTGGCTCCGATTGTATACAAGGGAATAATTTAATTTTTAATCTGTGAAGCTGGAGTTTTCAGGGCATGCATTAGATTACACACTGAAACAAACAAAAATATTTGACCAAAAGCTGTACGGATTGCTAAGTGTGATACACAAGTAATACTTCTTAATTTTTCTGTTAGTGATAATTTCATATGACAGCTGTAACAAAAATACTGAAAAATCACAGTCAGAAAAAGGAGAGTTATCAAAACTGGGGTGATACTTATGGCTTTCCTGGTAACTTGTAGATCACAAAATTTCATAACTTCAAATAAAAAAAAACAAACAAATGTTAGGGGCAGAGCTGAAGTATCATTATCCCTTGAAAAGAAAATTCAGTGACATGAGTTGTCAGGCACAGGACAGGCTGGTGCCTCCCTTGGGCCAGGGAGCAGGGAGTGCTCCCCATGAGGGTTGGGCAGGGCAGGGCCTAGAAGACAGGGCCTGTCTCCCTGGCCCAGCAGGTTAGGCAAAGGGCACTGGGGCAGCCTCAGCCCTGGGTATTGGGCACCTCCCTGGTTATGGAGATGGTGCCTAGCCAGGCTGGGATGTACGCCCGCAGGTAGGCTCCGCTCGGCAGGCCCGTGGCTGGGCATAGCAGGGCTGTGGGGAGCTGGAGACTGGCCATGCTGTGGCATCACTGGGGCAGGCGTTGATGAACTTGAGGGACTGAAATAAGGTCCTGGGTCATGGGCAAGGTGGCGAGAGTCCTGGGGGAGTCTGGACAAGGACAGCAATCACAGAATCACAGACTGGTTGAGGTTGGAGGGGACCTCTGGAGGTCATCTTGTTCAACCTCCTGCTCAAGCAGGTTCACCTATAGCAGGTTGCCCTGCACCATGTCCAGAGAGCTTTTGAAGATCTCCAGATCACCTTCCCCAGTGCTCAGTCACCCTGACAGTAAAAAAAGTATTTCCTGATATTCAGAGGGAACCTCCTGTGTGTCAGTTTGCGCCTATTGCCTCTGGTCCTGTCACTGTGCAGCTCTGAAAAGAGCCCAGCTCCATCTTCTTTGCACCTGTATTTTTTCTTTCCTTTTATTCTGAATTCAGAAATGAAAGTTTAATTTTCTTGGAACTAATATTTTTTAACCCAATTTTTAACATTACTGAACCCAGTGTGGTATAATCAGTTGATGTATTGCAATGAACAGGGCCTTAACCATAGGTTTTACTATCTTATATCCTAGTGTGTAAGAAAGATGTGGACCTAGATTATTTTTGTCTCATCTTTCAGCTGTCTAAGTGAATAAAAATATTTAATTGTTCAGAGTATCACTCTCAGACTCTCTCCAACACCATTGCCACCTTTGCTTTTCCTTTCCTTTCATATCTCAGATACTGCCAAAGTGTTTTACCTCTGCCTGGTGGATATAACTTTTCGTTTTACTAATGATTTTCACACATAGAACTCTTGATGAGCCTAGTCATTTTTGTATCATCTCCTCATCTGAACTCCTTATGTCTCACTACTTTCATCCTACTGATGTCAGTCTTATGAAAAAGATACTGTCACATTCAAAGCTACCATAATTAGAATGTTCAAATCAGCAAGGGAGATTAAAAACACTTTTCAAAGTAGCATGGAGGAGTTCATATCTCACCAGGGGAAATGGTGAATCTTTCTCATTTTACTTGTAGCAAGAAAACATCCATTACAAAAAAAAAAAAAAAGAAGACAAAATAATAGAAATATGTTACAGCAATAAATACTAAACAAGAAACTATAAAGTTATTTTTATACTGCCAAGAAACTTTGCTATGTTTTCTTATCTCTGCAGGTAGGCTACTGTATTGGATTTACTTAACAAAGTTTTGTCAGTGGAGGGGCTACAGGGGTGGCCTCTGTGAGGAAAGGCTAGGGGCTGCCCATGCTAGACACATTTTGTTCCAGATGGCTCCAGCAGATCCACCATGGGACACAGTTGAGCCCCTCAGCCAAGATGGTGGCGCCTCCTGAAAATGTATTTAAGAAAGGGCAAAAAATACTACACAACAGCTGTGAGAGGAATGATAAAAAAAATTTAAAAAGAGTCCTACAAACACCACAGTCAGAGAAGAAGCATGGGGAGGAGGTGCTCCAGGCGACAGAGCAGATTTTCCCTTGCAGCCCATGGTGAAGACTATGGTGAAGCAGTTTGTCCCCATGCAGCCCATGGAGAGGACCATGTTGGAGCAGGTATCTCCACTGCAGCCTGCAGAGGACCGACGGAGCAGATGGAAATGCCCTGAAGGAAGCTGCATCCCATGGAGACCCCACGCCAGAGCAGGCTCCTGGCAGGGACCATGCACATGGAGATGATCCCACACAGGAGCAGGTTTTCTGCAGGACCTGTGACCCCAGGGGGGGACACACACTGGAGACATCTGTTCCTGAAGAACTATACCTTGTGGTAAAGACCCATGTTGGAGCAGTTCTTGAACTGCAGCCTGTGGAAGGATGCCTGGTGGAGAAGTTCATGAAGGACTGTCTCCCATTGGAGGTATCCCACATTGGAGCAGGGGAAGAGTGTGAGAGGAAGGAGCAGCAGAGACAAACTGTTTTGAACATAACCTCCATTCCCCATCCTCCTTCCACCACTTGAGGGCAGGGGTGTGAGGAGATAAAGGAGTTGGAAATAAGGGAGTGAACCTGAGCCTGGGAGAAAGGGGATGGGGACAGGGGAAAGTGTTTTTGTTTTTGTTTCTCACCTTCCTACTCCATTTTTAATAAACAATAAATGATACTGCTCTTTCCCAAGCTGAGTTTGTTTTGCCCATGATGGTAATTGGTAAGTGATCTCCCTGTCCTCATCTCAACCCACAAGTCTTTCCATTTTATTTTTCTTTCCCTGTCCTGTTAAGGAAGGCGACTGAGAGAGCAACTGGGTGGAGGTCTGGCAGACAACCAACGTCAAACCCATGATAGCTACTAACCTACTTATCTGAGAAATTAGTTCTTTCCCTAGAATATTCTGCTGCTACAGTTGAGGTCAGTGGCAAGACTTCAAGTTTCATGAAGAGAAAGGATTGTTGACTTGAAAATTTGTGTTATTTGAATTTAATTTTTGTACAAAGCAGCTCAGAGATGATGTAAGTCTTGTATTGAATATGACACATATTTTATTATGGTATTAACATTGGCGGAGGGGCTGTCTAGGTTCTAACCTGTTGAGCCAGTGAATTTTTCTTCTGGGTTTCTTCTGGGTTTTGTTTTGTTTTTTTTTGTTTGGGTTGGGTTCCCCTCACACCATGAACTGTTTTTTTATACAATCTTTCACAAACTGATTTTCTACATAAATCATATTATGTTATGGTTTTTTATGTTATGTCATGTTATGTTATGTTACATTACGTTATGTTATGTTATGTTATATTATGTTATTGTGAGATACTGAAGGAGTTAATGTCTCAAACATTGTGGTGGGGCAAGTTCTGCTTGACAACTAACTCTGCATAATGATGAACTCTGCCTAGCAAGGAACCATAGGTGAAAAGAAGCCCATCAGCAAACCTGAGTCATCCTGAGAAATTGGGACATGACATGTTACGTTATGTTATGTTATGTTATGTTATGTTATGTTATGTTATACTGCATTATAATAATTCATAGTAATACAATCAATAAGTATTTTAAAATGAATTAAGGTTGAATATTTAATGTGTTTATATGCAAATGTGAAATGTGAGTCTAATGCAGATACAAATAAAAATACAGAGATATTACATCTTCATCTTACCATGTTATGACTTCAACGGCCTTCCAGTTAGGTATTTAATTACATCTATAGCCCTAGGCATTGCTCAACACAGTAACTAGGGAAATGAATCATGAGATCACAGAGCATGGCTGTGGTATTACTTCCTAATTGACTTTACATGGAAGACATTTATGTGGGCATAGTGAATATGACAGTTGTAGCTGTCATAAGAGTCAGTAGGAATACCTGAAGGCTCCTTTAAAAAATTATTAAATCTGTAATGGGTTAAGTGTTACAAGAACAGGTTATAGAAATCAGCACGTTTGGGATACATCTTGAATATTAAAGGACATTCTGTTTAGGGGAAAGAAATCAACCTAAATATGTCACATCTCTTTTGCTTTTTTCTTTTCTTGTTTCTTATTAACAAAGACATTTTTATGGAAGCAGAGGTTTATTTCATAAGGATTCATCTGCTGCTTCTGTTTATTCATCCAGCTGAAGTCATAGTCCTCTGACATCACAATTATTGTCAGGACACCTCATCTTGATGTCACTGAAGTGACTCCAAGTAGAGACAAAGGAAAGATGATGTTTTTCTTTGTAATTAAAGCTTGCCTTCTTCTCCCCAAATAAACAAAAAAAGAAAGAGAATAAATCCACAGAATACATATGATGTTGTAGTGGGAACATTCCTTTACTACAAAAACTACTCAGAGTTTTCTCAGTGTATTTAACCAATTTTCTGCTTTCTTCCATTGTGACTCAAACTACAGAGAAGTTAGAACAGACTTAGTATATTTAATGTTGAAAGTTTCTGCACAGTTACTTAAATTAGATCTTGCTTCAAATATGTTATTGCAAACGCTGATGTACCTGTTCTCTGTCTAAAAAGAATATAACCTGATGTCTATTAGAAACAAGAAGAATTCTATTTCCTATTGAGCATTTTAACCCAGTGTTTTACAGGCACAGATACATTCCCCATCCTGGAATTACATGTAAACAATATTTCAAATTATAATTTAACAACAACAGAGAAGGAAGGAAGGAAGGAAGGCAGGAAGGAGGGAGGAAGGAAGGAAGGAAAGAGGGAAGGAGGGAAGGAGGGAAGGAAGGAAGGAAGGAAGGAAGGAGGAAGGGAGGAAGGGAGGGAGGAACTCTGCCTAGCAAGGAACCACAGGTGAAAAGAAGCCCATCAGCACCCATCAGCAAGAGGAGGAGGAGGGCATGATGGAGGGTGCACAGCTCCCTGTTCTGTTGTGCTGTTCTGATGTGCTGAACAGGGCAGCTCACCATGTAGGGAAGGGGAAGTTATTCCCCAAACGACCCCCAAGCCCAAGACACCTAATTAGCCTAATAAATTCAAGTGCTCATCTAAAGGATGGGCAAGGATGATAAAAGGACACAAACTGAAGGCCCGGGTGCGCAAGCCCATCAGAACTGGACTCCTCGGCTGACTGGAGCTCTCAGCTTACTGAACAAATGCTGGACACAGGACAGGTGAAATCTTTCTCTTCTCTCTTTCTTTCTTTCTCCTTTTTCATAACCCCTACGCCTCATCCCTTTAGACACAAAACACTGACCAAGACTGGGATTAGGAGCGGATCCAGCTGCCCCCGGGCTCCTCTCTGAGAAGGAGTCTAGAAAGCAAGGGGGTCCGCTCTGAACCTCGTGACTCAATGGGAGTGTTCCCTTATTGTCTTCCCTGAACTGGTTCCCAAATAAGCAAGGCCTGTAGTACATGTTTGGTGATGTATGGTTAGCACATGTTACACAGTTTACTGACATAGTTTCATGCCAATTTTTATTGCAAGCATACCAATTTTGGTGGTGAGCACGCCAATTCTTGCTGTGAGGAAATAAAAATTGAGTTTTCTGAGTTAAAGTATCCTTGGTGTCGTTTCACCTTAATCCTGACCTGGGAATCAGCAAACCTGAGTCATCGTCCTGAGAAATTGGGATGTGACAACAGCAAGAAAGAAAAAAATTTCTAAATGTGGTCAAGTGTCTGGAGCTGATGGCAGAATTTTACCTTACATTGCAGTATTCAGATCAAACAGAAAGATGTAATCGATGAATACAATTAACAAGATCTTAGATCAAGTACTAGAATACAATTCCCTTTAATGACAATAAGGTAATATTTGCGTATGCAGCAGTACAGTACAGGATAGCAGAGTGACCAATTCTGTATTGCAGATTCTGAAGCAGTGTAACTAGCTATTTTTGTTGTAGCTTTATGTAGCCTTATGAAGCCTTACTTCAAAGACAACTCCACCTATGCTATCAGTTGTGGGAAGCTTCATGTAATTGTTGTTATACAACACTTTTATCACCAATTAATTATCAATGTGTGCAGCGCTGGGTCCTCTAGTATTATCTTGTTACTGTATTTTTCAAAGCATCTGCTACCTTACGCTGTCAGTGGCTGCCAATAAGAAAGACACCCAGAGCAAAATAAAAATTAGTAATGAATTCTATAAAAATAAGGGGGGGTCTCTTCAATATGATGCTAATAAATCTCTCAACTTACAGTATTTAACAAGTTTTTAGTAACACCAGTGTTGTGAGTTAACCCAGGCAAGCAGCTAAGCACCACATGACCACTCGTTCATCCCCCTCAAAGTGGGTTGGGGAAGAGAATCAGAAGGATGAAAGTGAGAAAATCATGGTTTGAGATAAAGACAGTTTAATAGGTAAAGTAAAAGCCGCACATGCAAGCAAAGCAAAACTAGAAATTCATTCACCACTTCCCATCGGCAGGCAGGTGTTCAGCCATCTCCAGGAAAGCAGGGCTCCATCATGCCTAACGGTGACTTGGGAAGACAAACGCCATCACTCCAAAAGTCCCCCCTTCCTTCTTCTTCCCCCAGCTTTTATTGCTGAGCATGACATCATATGGTATGGAATATCCCTTCGGTCAGTTGGGATATTGGGTACCAGTTGTGTCCCCTCCCAATTTCTTCTGCATCCCCAGCCTATGCGCTGGCAGGGCAACATGGGAAGCAGCATAGTCCTTGATGCTGTGTAAGCACTGCCCAGCAACAGCTAAAACATGGGTGTGATGTCAACACTGTTTTGGTCTCAAATCTAAACTATAGCACCATACCAGCTACTCTGAAGAAAATTAACTCTATCCCAGCCAAAACCAGTACAATCTGGTATGATTTCAGTTTTCAAATTCTCAACTACCATGTCATTGGACTTCTAACACTATGAAGGAAATTAAGAAACATCTTTTCTAAAAGATAAATTTCTCAGCCTTGATTAAAAGTAATATTATGTTTTCCTTCATTTTCTCTCTTCTGTTATTCACCTTAACAATGGGAAAGAAAAAGGACTTTTTTTCTTTTTTTTTTTTTTAGCAGAGATTTCCCACTTTTCACTGCATTAAAAGCAATTTGATAATGTTTTCGTAATTCTCTTGATGTTTAAATAATTTCATAGATGAAGTGGTTTCATGCACCACAGGAGGAAGGAAGTACATTTTCTTCCTCATTAAAGGTCCTTTAGCTTTACATTCAAATAGTTGGAATTTTTGGTGATAGTAATTCACATTAAGTATTTTCTGCAAAACAAGATATGTTTATCCTCCTGTCTATATCGCAGCCCCATGTTTTTCTATAAGATTGTCCAGCATCACTTACAAAAAAGATGGAAATGGTTTCCTCATTATGTGATGTTTCAAAAACCCAACTTTTTAATCAACTATTTAATTAATGATCTCCATGACTCAGTCATATGTTAAAGGATGTTAATCACTTAGTCTAGTGATAAGTGTAGGAAAAAAAACCCCAAACCTTGAATAATAACTCAGTAGCAGTCAAATTTTCATAAAGAAATTTCACAGAAATGCTTTACAGCATATATTGGATTACTTTAGATAAATATAATTCCTAGGAATTTCTCTGGTTTTTAAATTTAGCTAAAGATTGACTTCTCAGTTGACTTTTTGATGTTTGAAAGAGGCAATTTTATTAATGATGAAAGAAAAAATGTGAATGAAAATAGTTAGAAACAGACAAATTTTCCAAACAAAAGAATTCACTGCTAAAATTTCTAATATAAATAAGAATCAAGGATCAAGGTAATTTTTTATTTAAAAAAATAAATAAAATTATGGTGTCAACACTCACAAATAATTTCATTACTTAATATTATCATTTCTAAAACAGTGAGAGAGATTAATGATTAAAGTGTGAGGAGGTCTGTTTTAGGAATTTACTGCAAGCTTGGAGTGGGTACTGATTGTGGTACATTGTTATAGTTATCAGCAAATTCTGGTTTCAAATTATATTTATCTCAAAATGGAATTTATTGAAAATTGTTAAACAATTTTAAAATGGTAGATGCAATCACTTATTACTCTAGTGTTTTCTACTTGTTCTTGATGAACAAAGGGTGGATTTTACTCTTTTTGTGGTTTTGTCTCACTCTCCTCTTGTGGACTGCCCTAGATCTAAGGCCTTAGGCCTCTTAAACTGATGACACAAAATGTATACTTAACCTAGGTGTATTTCCATAGAAACACCACTTCTTCATTAGTCTAAATCTTAACTGAGACCTAGTGAGAAAACTCTAAAGGCTATATGCCCTCCTTAATATATTCATAGTTTTTGTTTATGAATTTTAATCTGAATCATATATAATTCAAATGAAGGAGTAGGCATATGAATGAGATTTTAGATTTCGTTATCGGATTTCCATTCTGGTAATCAAACATGTTTTACAATCCTTCAGATTAATTGCATGATCCATATCTTATATTCCCATAAAATAAACCGCTGAAGGATTTTTCCCAAAGTGCTCCTTCTTCTGTATAAAAAAACCACATGCAAATAAGGAAAATCACAACCCCCAGAGGAAAAGTAAATGCAAGGCAAAACATAAGAGTTAATAATCAAACTCCATATACAATTTTAACTACAACAACTTCAGCTGCAAATATAATAGTATTTGAAATTAAAATGTAGCAGAAACCCATCCAGCTGCATTCTATGTACCTGTTTGCTAGAGGCTAGTATGTTCTTGGCAGTTGCTCATGCAGGTTTACTCTGAATCAGATGATCAACATATGTGGGCCTCCCAGCAACAGCTTTTGTGCTGCCGATCCAAATGTGGAGGATTTACCTTCCTAAAGCAGAATAGCAAAAAATTACTCTTCACATATAAGAAAGGACAGATTGGCAGGATATTTGAAATCATTTTTTCAGGAACTAGAAGTTATTATTTCTCTTTTAAACTTTAGCTTTGAAAGGTCCAAATTACTAGATAATATCCTGACTTCCTAATCCCTGAGAAACATCAGTGACATTCAAGCAGCAGACTTTTTTTGTGTACATCTATATGAAAATATATGCATGTAGATACAGAGTGACAGTCAATATGCACAAAAATTATACTGCTTGGTGTTTTACTAGACTTTTTACTTTGATACATTTTAACTGAAGGTTTTTGCTTGGATTGTATATGAGATACATAAAGTATTCTTACAGAAATCTGAATAACTTTATCTGTATTTCAACCAAAATCCCCCCAAATGAACATATATATGCACATAGCAAGCAAACATACACATTGATCTATATATAAGCTATTTGATCTAGCTCAAAGTTTACCTAATCAAACATGAAAAATATTAATTTCCCAAATTGAGATAATTTGGATAAAATGTACTTGAGTTCACATGAAATTTGGAGTCTCCCTCCTTAGAGATATTCAGAAATCCTCTAGACACAATTTAGCTAGAAAGTTGTTCTTGAACCAATAAACACAATATATTTTGACATTTCAGTGACATGATAAGTGGTTCTGTAAATGTAATGAGTCCCTAATTAGATTATTTTACTTACACATTATCTTTTTGTCTTAAATAATTAGAAATGCTCCTTTACAGAATGTTTTATAAATACATGCTAGAGCTATTGATATAGTAAGTTACCTATTTATTTATTTATGTATTATGCTAAGCACTTCCCAAAATCACAACTGAAAAAAGATCCAATACACAGATTGGAATAATTTAGTAAAAGGAGTTTGTTGTTCTGCATTTTGAAATGACAGAGAAAATGGAAGGACAGAATTAGTGAATAACTATGACTCATAAGAAATACTGATTTCTGGCAAACTGATCTCTGGTTCCCATATAAGTTTTCATTTTCGACTTTTCTTTTAAAGCTGGTGATTGAGTTCTCTGGGTTTTCAAAGATATTTGTAGGGCACCATCATAGTTTGTAGTTATGAGTATTTAAGTAACAATAGAGAGAATTTTTAGTATTGCCTACACTTAAGATTCCTGATGCTTCTTATCATAGGATTTTATTTTCAACTGTTTATAACTTAACTAATTTTCCTAGCTGTCTCCCTTACTGTAAAGTGTTCTGAAAATTTTTTAGCCAGAATGGTCCAGAGCCATTATTTTTCTGATACATATGTATAAATTACATTGTAGAAAACAGATGCATATTATTTAGAAGCTCTTATTATAGAAAGCTTGCAACCATGACTTGAAATTTTTCAAGATTACTTGTTAGTAAGGAATTGTCATTTACAGTTTCTGTGAAAGGTATGCTGATTAGGCTGACATAGTCTTGGCTATTAATTAGGCAGCTCTGTCTAATCTTTCAGATCTTCTATGCCCAGGGTGGGCTATGAATTCACCACCCTGCTGGGTAACCAGGTAGAGTTTCTTCTACGGTTGTAATGGTCCAGAATGGGTTTTCACTGAAGCTGTTCTTTCTGTCTATTGAAAGCTGTTGCATCGTGAGCTACAGGGACTGATGAAAAGGCTTTCTGATGAGACAAAAGGCTCTTCTGTCTCTAATGGGGTTCATACACTACAGTGGGTGGAATCAGTCATTTGGAAGTTTGGAATAGTAACAGAAAGATAGGTATAAGGATTCCAGAAGAGAAAAGGTCTGGAGAAGAAAATGAAAACAAAAAACAAGCCAAACCAAACAAAACCCACAATTGGTGAGTGTAGGGTGTAAAGTGTGTGTGTGTAGGCCACAAGAAACTAGAGTTTAGATGGTCAAAGCAATGATCTTGAACCTCAGTGAAAGAAAAGGTTGTTGAAGTCACAACACATGCTAGTCTGAGCACTAGGAAAACCAGATCCTCAGCTATGATAGAACTGTACTGGAGTTGGTATTTTCTGGTTTCTCAGATCTGAGAAGCATCACTAAGTTGAAGAGG
>VYZV01040413.1:7070-17504 GCA_013401275.1 Pandion haliaetus
AAAAAAAAAAAGGGCTTTGCATCAGATTTCAATTGTTTTCCTGTCTTTCAGCATGATTTCAGAACATTTATCTTTGGAGAAGTTCCGATTTTCCAGGATTATTTTATCCCATGTTGGTGTGCAGGACCTCCTTGGGAGGAAGAAAGTTGCCAAAACTTCTGGCCATATTTTGGTGGCACATGCAAAGAGTTTTAGCATCCCAGCTTGGTATTTTTGGTGAACAATCATTCCACCCTCAATTTTTGCCCCACTCTAAGAGCAGCGGAAGTATTAATTGCAGCGGTTGGCCTGTGGCAGGCCAAACCTGGGGAATGTTTTTTATCTCTCAGGGCCAGTCACTAAATCTCAGCAACATAGGCATTTTTTTTGATGTATCTCTATCTTGATGCAGAAGCAGCTTTATAGGAAAGTTGTTATTTTTAAAATAAGCCTTGGGAAGGTGAAAGAGGCCCTTAAAAGGTCTTTGATCAAATGATCCTGTATTTCATCCTGGATGTCAGACTAGAGCAATTTTGTGTGTTGGTTTTATCGTGTTTCAAAAATTCGTATTAGTATGGGGACCCTGTTGCCATTTCTGGTACAGAGCCAGTCACTTCTCTGTAACGGAGAACTACGCAGCCATCACCTCTCCCAACAGCTTAACACCCTCTAAGATGGGTTTGTACTGAGGGACATGCTGGGAATAGGGTCAGAAATGGAGTCAAATGCATGGGGTATAGGGGACAGGAAGAGTGAAAAGATCCAGGAACATGAGGAGAAGCCAGTTTTTCAATGGATCCTTTGACTGTAGGAGGCAGGAGGGACTTTGCAAGCAGAAAGGCTGATGGTATTTTTCTGTAGAGCTTTTCTCATTGGAAAGTCAAGATAATTTTGAAGGAAGGGAGATTAAAACTGAAAAGAACTCTTTTTTTTTTTTTTCCCAAAGAAAAAAACAGATACTTCTCAGTAATAGCTCTTGCTTACAGCAACCTCGAGCATATTTTTTTTCCCAGGCTGTTTTTCTGATTTGCCTCATTCCTGAAAGCCTTGGCAGTGAACTGAAGTAGAAGTTTGTTTAACTTGTTTCAGTGCATAAACCACCTGCAACCCCCGAGGCTCTTCGTGCTGCGCAAGAAGTTAACAGTAGCAGAAAGTTGCAACCAAGAGTAATCGCCGAGACCCATGCTGATAAATGTTTATAGCCAAGCTTTTGCTTTGGAACTGGTGATCCTCTGACTTGGAAAGGATTTTCTAGTGTTTAAATCTTCACAGTGATATTTTTAGCCACCTGTGCCATATCTGTTAATACCATATTTCACACTGTGGTCCAGCCTTCACCACCCATCTGCTGTAGGCACTATGCACCCCCTGTGCCACTCTCACCCACCCTGTGTGGCTGAACAATACTTTTTTGAGAGACTGTTGCTGGAGCATCTTCTTTATCTGTGAGTGGCTTGGAGATCTGAGCCCCAGTGGAGGTAGACCCCAGCATGCTGCTGCCACTGCTGTTGTGGCAGAAGGGACAATTTGCTTGTGATACTGAGGAGGGAAGACATGGACTGGCTATGGAGAGTTGCAAAAGGACCTTATGAGATTGCGTGACCAGGGAAGAAGGCGGCAACTGGAATTCAATAGACATGAGGTGATGGAAATGGGAGAAAACAACCCCAACTTCACACACACATGCACAGAGATAGGCTGTGAGCTGGCCTGATGTCTCTCAGGAATGAGACCTTGGGGCTATAATAGGTAGTCCAGTTGGTACATTGGTGGTTAAATAATAATTTGGACATTGCTAATTATGAGAAAAGGGTAGAGAATAAAATAATAAAATAGTGAATGTTGTTATGCAACTTGCTTGGGGCATGGTGGAGGTTTGAGCAACCCTAGGGGTCATGGAGAAGGTGGATGGCGATTGAGTGTTCACTGCCAATGCAAGTGTGAGATTGTATGAAATGAAATGGCAGCGGGCAGCTTCAAAGCAGAGGGCAGCAGTTTCTTCATACAGCGCACAATTACACCATGGGGCTCTCTGCTGCAGGATAAAATGGGTGCAAAACATTTGCATGGAATAAAAAAATGACTGGGTAACTTAGTGGAAAAAACATCCCACAAGGGATGTTAAATGCAGAGAGTCTGCCTCTTAGAAAGTTCCTGAGCTATATAAATTGTTGGAGGGTGGGAAGGTATTGTGGGCAATGCGTGTGTCTGGCTCATGCCCTGCTCCTTGGTTGGCCACTGGTGGTGGTGGGGGGGGATTCTGGTCACTGTGGACCTTTGGTCTGACTTGGTACAGCCGCTCACATCTTCTTACGTGACAGTGGCTAAAAATCCCCTTTGCATTCGTAAGATTCCCTGAAGGGACCCTGTTCTGTGGTCGTGGCTGGGGATTAGCAGGGAGAGACCTCTTCCCATCTCTGCAGGCAGCACGAGCCGCGGTGCCTGCCTCCTCAGAGCCTTCAAACCAGCTCCTCCTTCTCCACTTTGTTTACTTCAAATTGTCAGGTTTTGGCTTTGGACTCCACAAAGCCTTGAGGGGTGTTTTCTGGCAATGCTGCCAGGCTTCGGGTGTCCCCGCCAGCCTGTCCTCGCTGCTTACTGCTGCTCTTGGTTCTCTTCCAGGCTGCCCATCGGGGACGTTTAAGGCCAGCCAAGGAGATGAAGGATGTGCCCACTGCCCGATTAACAGCCGGACAACTTCAGAAGGGGCCACTAACTGCGTGTGCCGAAACGGATATTACCGGGCAGATGCTGATCCTGTTGACATGCCATGCACCAGTATGTGGGCTCTGGGCAATTGGGGTGGGGCTGCACATGGCTGGGAGAGGAGATACTCATCAGTCAAAGCACCAAGGGATGCTTAACAAAAACATCTGTCTTGGTGGGATTTTGGAGAAGGCCAGAGGGCTCAGAGCACCTTGTCCAGAGGAGCCTTGCAGGCATGGGTCTTTCTTACCTTGGGCCAGTCTGTGCTTGCAAACATTGCACCTGCAGGGAGGACAGAAATTTGGGTTGTTTTGTGCTGTTCTAGGCAGTGGGATGACTTCACTCTGGGGCTGTACCTGGACGAGAAGACCTGCATGTTGGCATGCAGGAGATTAGTGGAAAGACCAGGAATCGGAAACACTACAAAAAATAACTGGTGAATTTTGCCAGGCATACCACGTAAACAAATTAGCCTGGGTTAAGAGGACAGGTTTTGTTCCCACTCTTGCCTACGGCTGTCCGGCTGTCTAGCTTGCTCCGCACATCCCTGACACCAAAAGAAGCACCCAGCTCAATGTGTGCCTGCTGCTGAGTCCTGTCCAGGGATGCGGAAAAGGACAGTGTGCAGCTGGCCCTGTAGTGATGAGCAGGTTACTGCCTCTTACACTTTTCTGTCTATTCCCTTTACAGCCATCCCATCTGCCCCCCAGGCTGTCATCTCCAGCGTGAATGAGACCTCTCTGATGTTAGAGTGGACCCCACCGCGGGACTCGGGGGGCCGGGAGGACCTGGTGTACAACATCATCTGCAAGAGCTGCGGCTCCGGCCGTGGGGCATGCACGCGCTGTGGGGACAACGTGCAGTTCACCCCCCGCCAGCTGGGCCTGACAGAGCCCCGCATCTACATCAGCGACTTGCTGGCCCACACCCAGTACACCTTCGAGATCCAGGCGGTGAACGGCGTCACCGACCAGAGCCCCTTCTCCCCGCAGTTTGCATCAGTGAACATCACCACCAACCAGGCTGGTAAGATGCGGACCTGTGTCTCCCAGCAGACCTCTCCAGGATGGGGAGGCGGTGGGCAGAGATCTCCTGGTCAAGAGATGCTGGGTGAAACCCTGTGGGGCGAACAGGGCTTGAAGGGGAGAAGTGGTGGGGTGAGATAGGCATGGTGTTGCTTGCTCCGTAATGCTGGTGATGACCAAAGTCCATGGGCCTGGCAATTCCTGGATGAATCCCAAGCCTTGGGTGTGAAAAATATCCCTTATTTCACTGAAAAGCTGGAGTGTGCCCCAAGGCAGAGCTGCCCTCCACATCACCGCAGCAGAACAGCTCATGTCACAGTCCTCTGGTGTCTCAGCATCCCTCTCTGACGCTGGGCGTGTGGCTGTTTCTGAGGCTGTTGCCTTGGAGCACCAGTTGCATGCATCATCGGTGTGTTGCAGACATGGCGGCAGTGATCACCACTGCTGGCAGCCTTGCTGCAGCCCCTGCTACTGCTCCTGGTTCCTGAGGAGGGAAGGTAAGATTAGCTCCAGTATTTTGAGACAAGCTGCATTCTCTGCTCTGAATGCAGAGAAAGCCAAGACAGGCTGTGAAAGCAAAGGAAAGCTGCACAGAAGAGGTTGCAAAGCAGTTTCAGGACCATCTGGAAATGTGCTGCAGGTCCTGTGCCACTGCAGAGTCACTTTGGTGAAGAAGACCAAGCAGCAGAGCTGGAAAGGTTTCATTCGGGGTGTCCAGCTCTGTGCTGGTCTGGGGTTTTGCTGTGCTCCCCCTGTGCAGGATGGTTTTGCTGGGGGAAGGGATGCATCAGGGGGCTGGTAGTGCTGCTCCTGGGAGATTCACCAGCAGCCCCCAGGCAGCTGCTGTGCTGGTGGCAGGATGCCCTGCAGATCTGCTGGTCAGGGGCTGCTCTCCTTAGCCCACCTGGAAGCCATCTGGAGATGGAGCAGACTGGGACTGGGTCTTGGGTTAATCCAATGGTGAAAGCATGCCAATAAGGTACAAGCATGCGTGGGAGCAAGTGAGTTTCTGTGGTCCCTCTGAGCACTGCAGCAAATGTGTGGGGAGTGTGAACATGTACCAGCCTGCCTTGGACACTACATGACCTTCAAGACTGAATTTGGCAGTTGTGGATGATTGCATTTCTGCTGAATTGCCTGGAGACTATGGTATGTGCTGGCTGCAGGGGACAGGAGGTGTTTGGTCTGGGGTAAAGGAGCAGTGGTGCAGATAGGCATCACTTGGTTGGGCATGCAGAGCACCGAGACAGAGGTAACCTGCAAAAATGTCTTGGTCGCACATGAACCAGTAGAGTGACCTCTGATCTTAAGTTAGCTTGGGAGCTGTGGGGTCACAGTGTTTTCAATACCATACCAGAATCCCTGAAGGCAGATTTAGCATAGTGTTGAACCGTGGTTTGACTGCAAGCAGGAGCACATCCACACATGATGAGGAGAGAGGAACTGGTCTGGGATGGTGACCTGTTGCTGCTTCCTTTACAGAGACAGCTGATAGAGATGGGGCTGGGAAGGGGCTCTGCACACCCCCAGCGTGGTTGTGCTCTGTAGTTGAGTTATTCAATGCTCGGATTTTGCACTTCGCAGTTATATGGTGTGCTTGTTACCTTCATATATGGCCTGTGGCTACTTCCACCTTAGCAAAACCAGAGAGCTGAGTTGCAGGTGAATCCTTTTCAGTACCCTGGATCCTTGTCCTTGTGTTTTCCTTGTTTGACACTCCTTTGTTATCAGGGCTCACACTTCTCAGCCTGTGTGATGTCTCTATGTATCTATTCATTAGCACTAAACAGTAACTGTCTGCTTGCTAATTCCTCTGTAATTAGAGGCTCTGAATTCTTCTGCTTACACTCGGCACTGCCTGGCAGCCTTGATGTAGATCGATAGTAGTTGATAACAGAAGCTGCAGACACGAAGACAGAGCTGGGGCAGGAGAATAGAGGGTGTTGTGGGGAGAGGAGAGCATGCAGAGGGAGGGGAGGGATGAGCCTGGGGAAGCAGTGATTACAGCCTCCCTCTGCCTTTGCTCTGGGTTGAGCAGCCAGCTGGGGCTCCATCTCAGGCAGAGCAGAGGACCCGAATACGTGATGGGGTTGTGCTCCTGCCACAGCTGGATGACGGCCTCTGCACAGCACCCACTACTCTGGCCTTCAGGGACCTCCCAGCCATGAAGGAAGCAAGGCAAAATCACCCTGGTTCACCCAGGGATAAATGGACCACTGTTGGGAGACCTGTGCTTGGTGCTTTCAAGACTGAGGAGAGATGCCACGTCACCAGCAGCATCTTTAACCTTCAGATACCATAAATTCTTCAGCATCCCAAGAAAATGCTGCTGAGAGAGAGTAAGAAAACAATCCCCATAGAGCAGCCAGAGGGCAGGTATTGAGTGTGGCCAGAGGAGTGGCACTGGCAAGTGTGATGGTATGGTGACCGTCATCCCAAAAGGGAAGCTTGAGATCAAAGAAGGTGACACACCGTTCACCTTGTTGTTTTCCCAGAGAAAGATGTCTGTGATCATTACCGTTGTATTCCTCTCCAGCGAGGTCCGGATTTCACTAACATTGGCCTTTACATCAACATAACTTTGCTGTTGTGTTGTGGTAGTAAGACATTTCTCCTCATGTAGACACAGGTGGCGGGTAGCTTCTCTCAAGGAAAAATAAGAGGTAGTTAGGCCAAGCTGAATCATCCTTTCTTGCTATGATGTGGCTTTCCACAATGTGGATCTTACCACAGCTTTTTGTGGAAACTTCTATATTCTTCATCATAATTTTTTAACTAGTTATTGTACCCAGTAGCAGCTGTACCGCAGATAAATTAGTTCCCTTACTGGTCTTGCTGTTCCCTTCACACATCTGAGTGTAAAGTGCTACTTCACTCAGCCATGCAGGCAGCTCTTACCTCCCTGGTGGGTTCTGTCTTGGTCCCTTCAGATGCTGCTTCCCTCAATGCAGTCTCCCATTCTGCAAGCAAGACCTGCATTTTGGTTTCCAGACACAAGCATAATCTTATAATCATTTTCATGGGCTCATCCATCAAGCCATGATCATTGCTCTGCACAGAAGTTGTCATTCCCAACACTGCCATTTTGGACACTTTATGAATGTTTTGGTAGCAATGTTTTTATATTGCCTCTCAGATCTCTAATAATTTTAAGGAATGGTGCTGTCTCCACCGTGCTGGACACAGTGTGAGTCCCCATTGAGTGCCAGCCTTGTTTAAAACTAATTTCATGTGTTGCAGATGATGCTGATGCTGAGGCCGGTGTCTCACACATTTTAAGTCTGTGCACTCTGCTGAACTCCTGAGTTCAGGAAAAAAAATCAAGACAGTTTGACAAGAGCTACTTCCACAAAGTCATGCTGCTGTGCCTGATTTGGGCCATAGGATCCCATCAGGGTTTGTGGAAGGGACATCTAGGATCCCTGATTCACCCGCCTGCTTGAGTCTTGGAAAACTGCACCTCTCTGCTAACCTGTCCCAGGACTAAGTCACCCTCCTGGGAATGATACTTTTCATAATTTCGAGCCTGATTTGTGGCTTGTGCCCCTTGTTGCATCATCTACCCCTGCTGGAAAGAGTGAGTTTCCACCCTCTTTTAACAGAGCTCCGGGCAGTTGTAGCTGCGATTAAATTCATCCTTAATGTCTTCATTAGCAGGCTTAGCTAGCCCAGCTCTCTCCACGTCTCATAAGCCCTGTGCCCCAGGCTGCCCCGGTCACCTTTGGCTGGATCCTCTGTGGTTCCTCCTGGACCCATGGCCTTGGGTTCTGCATTGGCCAAGTTGATGTTGGCCTTGGACTACCCAGGTTGATGCTGACCTTAGACTACTCAGGTTTACCCTTTGCATTTCCCTGTAATGTTGTCATCTTTTCAGTCCCACCAACAAAGCAATCAGCAGTCCAGACACCACGGTGCAGAGAGCAGCCCTGAGGGACAGGCGACCTCTCTTCTTAAGAGAAGGTTGGTCAAAAGAGAATAGCCAGTGCCAGCCCATGCTTGGAGGTGGTTTCCTGGACTTTTCTCTTGCATTGGGTGTCCTAAAAAAGACCAAAGGTGTTTAACCTCCAGAAGGGCAGGTTTTCTTGGAATAGGAGATGTGATGCTTCCCTTTTCAAAGTATAGAAAATCAGAAAGGACCAGGACCAGCAGAATAGAAATAAAAAGATCTTGGAATAAACATCCCCTTCCCACCACCTCCTTGCTCCCCAGTCGATCTTCAGCCAACTTGAATTTACCCCTTCCAGCACATTTTGTGTGATCCCCACTGCCTTTCTAGGAATTATCTTCTGTCATCTCTGAGTCCAGGTTGTGTTTTCTCTCCACTCTTCTCGGCTTCTTCTTGACCTCCAGCTCCATGCTGTACATCTCCCAACTCACCCTCCACTTGCTTACCTATTGCACCCTGCAGCTAAGTGGCACCTCTCCTCCAAAGCTCAGCAGCTCTCCAAGGAGGGAGATCCAGGACCTGCCTTCTGACACAGCCAGTCCTGTCTTAAGGGACTGTGATGTGGCCAAAGAAAACAAGCACATTGTGCAGAGACTGGGTGCTACCAAAAGCCTTTTCTCAGCCATGCCAGAACAAAAGATCTGTGCCAAGAGTGTGGTTGAAAGCCATGCCAGCATCCCAAGAGGGAAGGTGCAGGAGAGAAGCCAGGAGTCAAGGAGCTGAGCGTGGCCCAGTGCTTGGGATAATGACACTTGACTAGTTGAAAGCCATGCCAGGCGTCAGCCCTCTTGCTGGTGACAACACGCAGCCCCTGCTTGCTAGTTTGTGGCCATTCTTTGATGAGGGTGGGAAGTCTTGGTGCTACGAGGATTTGCAGGCTCCATCTATGCCGCAGGCGGGCTGAGTGCCCTGGGAAAGTCGCAGAGGGAAAGGTCTCCTTGGGCAGGGATGACTTAAGTAGCACCTCTTGGTAACAGACTGTGGCTTTTGTGATCTGAGAAGGGAGGCAAAAGCCCTGGTCTCCAGAGTATCCAGAGACAAATTCAAACCTCCCAGTGACTGAAAGAGAACATCAAGATTTTTGGGAATGTGCCCCTTTTGTGAGCGACTGCTGTGTCACATAGGATAAGAAGGGAAGATTAACTCTGATGTCAGAGGCTCTGGGCTGCAAACAGAGCCAAAACGAGCCATAAACAGCTAATACAGTATGTATACCAGCTAGTGTGTGACAGAGGAAATCGCTACACTTTCCTGATAAAACCATCAGGAGCAATGTCTGCAGCGGCAGAGTTTAATGGCACAATTTGTCCCTCTCTTTGGATGCAGATAACTTGTTATGATTATTTGTGTTATTATTCTGGGTGGCATTTTACAGCAGTGTGTCGCAGCATGGGTCCTTTGGCTGGGGAGATGTGCAGCTCACACCTGTGCACCAGGTTCATGCCAGAGATCATCAGGGTTTGAGTTTCTGTTTCGTGGTGGCTATCACAGCCCAGGCACTTGCATCCCAGCCAGGCAGTGTCTTTTGGACAGGGCTGTCCTGACAAAACTCAGAGGTGCCTGTGAGCTCAAGGACAGCTGAATGTTTCAGTAGTCCAAAGCAAGCACGTGGGCCATGGCTTTGCTCTGCTGTGAATGTCCAATCTGGCCCTTATGCAAAAGGCCAGGGAGTTCAGCTGTCAGTGATGAAGCACAGGTGAGACAGATCCTGGGAATTGCAAAGCACCAGAAGAAAGGATTTTTCCTTCACCTTCAACCAAAAATATCCCTTGCAGCCATGGTCCATGAGCTTTACTGCCAAATGCAACAGGGAGCATGGAGGGGTCAGAGGAGAAGGGGTGAGGAGAGAGAGGAGTGGAGCCAGGTTAGCAGACAAGGTGAAGGTATAAGGTTGGTAGGTACTGGCACTTCTCACCAGCCATCCAGGTTGCTGTTTGCTTGTCACATTAGTTACACTGCAGGCTAGACAGAGAGAGCAGAACTGTATGGCCTGGGGCACATGGACTCTTGCTTTTGTCTTCTCACTTTCCTTTTGCATCAGAAGATCTGGCTGGCTTCCTCCTTCAGAGGGATGCACAGCAGTGGTCTGTATTCCTCTGGACACAAGCAGGGAATCATGGCATCTCCTGTTCTCTCTTGTGCTGCTCCCAGCCTTGCCCTGAGTTGGCTGCAGTCGGGAATTACTTGTCTGTGAAAAAACAACCTGGGAAAGTGTACGCAGAAATCACCTCGAACTGTTGGAATGAGTTTTCCAGAACTTAAAAGCTATGAATGTCTATTTCTTTTTGCCTTCCAGTACGAAAATGAAAGGCAGGAGATTTTAGCACCCCAGCATCTCAGATCTCCCATCCAACCTCCCACCTATGGCAGGACTGCTGCCAGCACTACATCATGGCAGCTGTGGCTTTGGGTAGACAACTACTGGTAACACCCAAAACCGGAGATCTCCTTGTGTTTCCAGTGATTAGTCCCAGAGCTGCACCACCCCCCTGGTGAGGGAACTTTTCCAATCTGATGTCTAATCTGAACCTGCACGTCAATTATCCTCACATTCAGTCCTGTCTTTGGTTAAAGCATCTTTCAGAAAGGCAACCAGTCTTGACTTGAGACATCAAGAGACAGAGGGCCCATCAGGTCCTTGTACACGAGTGTTATGGGTTTGTGTGGTGCGGTTTTCCTTTGTGGCAGGGGAGGGGGGCTGCAGAGATGGCTCCTTTAAGAAGCTGCTAGAAGGTCCCTGGCTCCAAAATGTCGGACCCGCCTCTGGGAGGGGAGTGA
>VYZV01040413.1:17850-53881 GCA_013401275.1 Pandion haliaetus
GAGCTGACTCAACCCCCATCCCCTGTTCCCCTGCGCCGCTGGGGGGAGGAGGTAGAAAGCACTGGGAATGGAGCTGAGCCGGGAAGGCGGGAGGGGTGGGGGGAGGTGTTCTGATGTTTGGTTTCCCTTCCTAATACCCTTGTGTGTTTGATTTGATTTGATTTGTAGTAAATTAAATTGATTTTGTTTCTTCCCCAAGTTGAGCCTGTCTTTTGCCCATGACCATAAGTGGGGAGTGATCCCTCCCAGTCCTTGTCTCGACCCACGAGCCTGCCTTTGGATTTTCTCCTCATCCCAACGTGGCCAGGGGCGGGGGAGGGGAGTGAGTGAGCGGCTTCATGGTGCTTTGTTACCGGCTGAGCTGAACCTGAAACCACGACGAGTCTGTGTAGCTTATTCTTGCCTTTTTTTTCTAATGAGATCACTGATTTTCTAAGGAAATGCAGTAGACTGCCTGTCTGGACACCAGTAAAACATTTGATTTGGAAAACTACTAGTAAAGCTGGAAGTCTGTCCAGGAACTGCCTGAATGGGAGACCACTATCACCCGAATGGGGAAGCATCACGCTGAACTGAGGTCGCTGACTGTGGTCCATGAGAAGTGGTCTCATACTTCTTGGTGTTTCAAAATCTGGTAGGGTATTTCTTGTGCAGAGAACTGACACAAACATTGTTAGGACAGAGGAGGACCGTGATACCTCCACGAAGATGCTGAGAGGTGGAATAACAGAATCAGGGTGAAATTCAGCAATGGAAAGAGTGAGGCCAGGCATTTGGGGCCCAACAACAAAAAAGCCAGCAGCTTGGAGACAGCTGAGGAGGACCTGGTGGCAGACCATGGGAAAGAGTCAACTCTCCAGTGTAAAACTGTAAAAAAAATCCCACATGCAAGACTGGGCTGTATCAAAGTATATTCACCAGCTGTAGCAGTCTCACTACCATTGCACAAAGCTTGGGTGGAGCTTCATACAGGCATTGCATGCACACCTCATTACTCATGTTCAAGAGAGCTGAACTGTGATGGTGGCAGGTAGAGAGAAAGGTTATGAGGTGAGCAGGACACAGGAGAGCCCCCAATACAGAGAGGAGACCAAAAAGGCACTGTGTGTTCAGCCTCAGTGAAGGGGATTTATTTTCTGCCTGTAATGATGTGCTGGGCTGGAGGGGCACCAGAAAGGGAGAAGAGCTGTTAAAGCTGAAGGACAAGAGCAGATGGTACATAGTGGCTGGTGATAGTGTTTAGGTGGAAAATCAGAAATTTTCTGAGCTGTGGAGTCATCTTCCACATGGAGGAGCTGGGGCAGAAGCCTGTTTGCCTTTGTGACAGCAAGCAGGAGTGTGTCTGCTGAGCTACTCTAGGACTATTCCTGAGGTCCCTTAAGTCCCAGGTTTCTTCTTTTGGGGACTTCACTGGATGTGTTTCTGTGACAATTTGGCCTGCTTCCAGGCTCCAAAAGCTCCTGAAACCTTGACATCCCCATGGCTGCTTCTCTTATCCAGTGTAAGAACCAGACCTTACCCTCCACGTGGACCCACGTAACCATCCTGGCTCTGCAGCTCTTCTCTCCCTCTTCTTTTTCCTTCATCCCCAGCTCCCACCTTCAACCTGACTGCCTCATACACAGAGCCGTTGCCACCAAAACCAGATGCAGCTTGACATTTGCTGCCTTCCTCCTCTTGGTTGGTGGCCCAGCCTGTTGCCTTTGCTGCATCCCCTCAGCTTGCAGCAGCCGGCGGTGAGTGCCCAGGAGGGACCCTGCCATGCCCAAGTCCCTTCTCCTCTGCCCACTGGAGACCGTCTGCAGCCAGGGCTCCCAGTTGGTAGGAGCTTTGCCAGCTGCTGGCTCTTCCACTCCTGCAGTGGACAGCTGGGGGGATGTTGGCAGAGCAGGGTGTGGGCTGTACTGCTAGAGCTTTCCTAGCAGATGCTCTTCTCTGCCTGCTACCAGCTCCGCAGCCTTCTCCACCTGCTGACTCCCAGGCTTCCCTGTTGCATAAATTACTCTGTGAGTTTGAGGATCATTTTTCCTACACCTGCCTGGGGCTTCAGAAACCTGTTCCAAAGCATTTGGAGCTGACTTTGGGCAGAAAACAAAAGCCCATCCGTGATGGTTGGGGTGGAAAGTCCCTTCTGGTGAACCAGCGCTTCCACCTCTCCCCACAACGTGTCACCGTCCCTGCTGCGTGTGAGTGCTGAGAGCTGATGGAGCAGCTCAGGAGCTCACCTTTGGCTTATGTGTTCAGGAGGGCGTGTTCAGGAGGGGTGATTTATCTTTACTGCTGCACTTGGCAAACACAGCCTGTAGTGCTAATTGCCTTGCTTGCTCACGAGGCACTAAGTGCCAGCACTTGGGCAGGTGGAGATGCTGGAGACAGGTAGGAAAGGCTGCAGACACACGGGAGGCTAGTTTCAGGGTCACAGTGCTTGAACAGCTGAGCCTACACTGTGGGGGGTGCTGCTGCTCAGTGGTGCATTTATGTGGACCATAATAGATGGTTGTAGCAAGTTCAGTTAAGGCAGCTGGCTGACTGGTTGTCCCTTGGTCCCTTGGTTGACTCCGGTTGTCTCAGAGTCCCTGTGATTTAGTAGTCCCCTCTATCTGTGTGTAAAATGATAAGTCTCTGTGTGACTCGGTTCAGGCAGGAAGTTCCTCACCATGCCTGTCTCACTGCAGCCTGGTCCATGTTCATCACTGCCACTGGCAAGCGTGCATGCAGGAGGCTGCTGAGTTGATAGGGCTGGGCAGGAAATGCTCTTTCCAAGAAAAAACCCTGATATTTCTAAAATTTCCCCCCTGCAGAGGGAGGCCAGCCTGGTGGAGTCTACCATGAAAGAGAGCAAGGGAACAAGTTCAGTCTCAAATTAGCAAGACTCAGTGGGTCCAAGGGGATGCCCTGCAGCAGGCGTCATTCTTTCAAGAAATATATCTCTGGTCTAAGTTTTCTGTGTTTGAAATTTCAAAATCAGTATGTTCCTAAGAACAGTTTTGGTTGCAACTAATTGGCACTTTCTGGGAAAGTGCCATTTTGTTGAAAACCTGGGGGGGGGCGAGTTGGAGTGATGGAGTGCTGGTTCCTGCCAGCATTCCTGCTTTCTGCCAGCCTTTTGCTGATGACATCGCCTTGATCCAGAGCAGATGAGGTTTCCACATGGAGAGAGGGCCAGGAGGTGGGGACAATCTTGCCACTGAGCAACTCCAGACCCGCTCCAGCAGACTGTGTGATAGGATGCTGGGATCCTCTGGAGCATCTCCTCTCAGTGCTGAGAAAAAAGTCCTGCCCTCCCCATGGGCAGGATGGCAGCATGCAAATGAAGGCTGCAAACTCAATTAAACAAAGAACATAAAGACAGCCAAAAGCCTTCATCTGCCTGAGCCAAGTCACTGGGCTTGTGGCATTAGGAACTGCATTAAAGGCTGTAATCTACACCAAAGCCTTCGTTGATTCAAATAGGGCTGGAGCCAGGACCAGCTTCAGACTGCATGGCTGTGTTTTTACGATTTTCCAGCGTTTGTAGTTACAAACTCAAGGGGCTGGAGGCTGGGCCTGCTGGGAAATTTTCCAGACACTTGACACACAAACAGTGTGGGTACCAGCCTGATGGAACCACCTTGCCAGGAACCTCGGAAACAAAAACCTCACAGGCTGTGAAATAACCAGTTTTCTAGAGCTCTAGCGAGTCCGGTGAGCATCCCACACCTGCAGCTTTTGGTGCGTTGAGGGCAAATGTTATTTATTAAAGAGCCCTAGTGCTGTCATCCCTGTGACATTGCATTGCTTTCTTCAGCTTCTGCTGGAGGTAATTTATTTCAGAAGTATGTGGCTCCTGAACATAACATCACAGGGGAGGACACTGGGAAAGAAATTGGATGGACAAACATTTTAATAGTCCAAGCAATAGTGAACCCTTTTAGCAGGACAGAGTCACACACATACAAGTGCTGGTGGAGGGGCTTCTGGAGGTCTTCAGCCCAACCCCCCCATGCAGAGCAGGGTCATCATTGAGGGCAGGTCAGGAAAAGCTTCCCTTCCTCCCTTGCTCATACAGGTATTCCTTACTGTGGTGCGTTCAGTGCTGATGTTGGAGGGAGGCATCCCAAATTCAAATCCCTTCTCTAGGAGAGCCTGAGGCAGGGGTGTGTGTGAAGGCCTGCGATGCTTAAATGACAGGAGAGAGCTTTACCTGGAGAAGAGAAAAATGGAGATTTTTAACCAAATAAATACATTTTCAGTTAGATACCTACATGCATTTGGACTCTGAGGATTAACTGTAGTAGGAGCATGAAGAACTGAGGCCTTGAGGTCAGTGATGGGACCTGGACTGGGGACAGCTGGACTGTTGTGTGACAGTGACAGTCACCTGCTGGGGACCGTGTGGGACTGGGGTGTCTTGGGGCTCTTGGGGCTAGAAGGGAGAGCTGGTTTGGATTAGGCATCCCTTGGTGAGATACCAGAGTAAGATGTTCAGGTCTGCAGGGAAGTGCAGAGTGAGTTGTCCTGGCTTTCCACTCTGTCCCATGCTTAAGGAACAGAGGTCGTCTAAGCCCCGCATGCATATTTCACCTGCCTGCAGCCTTGCACGGAGGCACTGTGTGCTCCTGTCATTTCAAACACTTTTTCAGGTGCTGCTGGAGCCTGGATCCCAGCCTAGATGTCTCCAGGCCCTGTGGCTCCAATGTCGGGGAAGCCTTTGCTCCATGCCTGATCATAGCACTGTCGTCATTGCTGCCATGGCACCACCCTTTAGTCTTGCTGGAGTGAGCTGCTGGTGTTGTGCAGAGCTTGAAGTGCAGAAGGAGCTCTGGGACCTCCTGGGAGCCCTGTGCTGAGGAATGCCCTGCTCTGGTCCCACAAGGGATCATGTCCCCACGTAGTTCCCATATGTTGGAGCTACCTGGGTCACCCAGTGAGGCTGAGTCCTTGGATAAAGGCAGTGGGAGAGAAGCTTGCCCACTTACCCCAAGGCTTTCCGAGTCTCTGTCTTTGCCACATTTGCAGGGCAGTTGCAGAAGTTCAGGCATCCTCTGCCAGATGCTCTATCAGCAACTTTCTCCCCCACATCTCCCCATTTACTGCCCTGTCCTGTGGCCTCTGGACTAGCTGGTGCCTTGCAGCATTATGGTGCATTTCCCTGCCACTCTGTCTTCAGCCGGGGGTCACACAGTTAATCCTGACCCTGGATCACAGCCGATTCTGCATGCGGGTAATTGAAAATGCCAGAATTCCCTGCTGACCCTCCTATAATAAAAGCAGTTCCCCCCTGTCCGGTAACCTGACACTCTAGGGACCGAGATCTGTCAGGAGGGCTCCAAGGACATGCTGGAAAGCTCCCAGCTGTTCACCTCTTTTTTTCCCCTGGGTAATTTCAAAGTGTTGCTGGGGAGAGGCCATGGGCCGGGTTGGCTTTGCTCTCTCTCTGTCGTGAGTGTTTTCCAGAGCAAATGCTGGCTGTCTGACATGACATGGGTTAGTCGTGTTAAAGTGATCAGAGATAGGGATTTTGCTGCCTGTAACCTGACTCTTCCAGCTAAGCCAGCAGAGGAATGGAGACGCTTTGATTATACCTGGATCTCAATAGTGCTGACCCACTAGCAGGCAAGGAGTGAAAGGCTGAGCCTTTCAGGACTGGCAGGTGAAGGAGGTGGGGGGCTAGCTGCAAAATGGGGGCCAGATTGCAATTGGTAGCATTTCATATAGGTATAAAGGTCATGAAAGAGAAGCTGCAGAAAGATCCTGGTGTCCTCCAGCAGATGGTCCAGAGGCTGAAGCCACACAGTCCTGCCAAACACTCCCATCAAATGGCCAGGGAACGATGCAGAAGATGCTGCCTCGGGAGTCCAAGACCCTGGGTTGCTCCCTGCAGCATTGCTCTGGCTGGTGGCAGTGTCTTGTCCAATTTTACTCCCTTTACAGCAGCAGTGCAGCTTCCCAGCCCTTGCAGTGTGACCTTCCACAGCTTCACAGCAGCACCAAGGCTCTAGAGGCTCTGAAGTGTTGGGGACATTAGCTGGTGTGTAGCTGGAGGTGGGCTTGTTTCACAGCGTCACATCACTGGGAGACAGACCTACTAAAAACCGGTGGCTGCAGCCCCTGGCAGTTGTGGTGGCCCGAGAGTCAGGACCTGACACAGAAAATTGGCCTCTGCTATGAAAGACTATTAGAAATAGGATGCTTGTAGCCCTGATGGGTCCCTTGGGATGGGATGAACCAGCACGCACGAGGGACCATACTGTGTCACAGGGTGTCAGGTTATGTTGCTCCATGTCTGCAAGGAAGATGCCTGCTTGTTCTCCTGTTAAGTGAGTCCTGATACACTCTCATGTCTTTATTCTTGGTCTCTGTATACTGAAAAGGTAGAGGTGGGAGGACACTTTAGGATATTGAAAAAGCAGGGCTGGGACAAAGGCAACAGCTCCCAGATGGAAGCTCTTGCTGTCTGAATAAAAGAGGAAGGTGCCCCAGTAGATGTCCTGAGGATGCCTGGTCTTGTTTGGCCAGATTGAGAAAACCTGGTGTCATGGGGATAGGTTGGGGAGGCAAACACATGAGCTGCCCAAGAATGCCTCTGAATAGTACAACTGAGAGATGTAAAACCAAGGAGGAAAATTGGCCTATTTATTTCTCATTCACCCAATACAATTCTTCATTGTGTGATGCCCCCCTGCTGCTTTTTTTCAGTTTTATCGTAATGAATTACCGTAAGCTTTACATCGTAGTTTCACCAATTACACCAATTTCGGATGCATCTAGGATCTCTCACCCCACTCCCAGCAGGACACAGGGGTTATAGCAAATGCAGAAACAGGCTGGGTCCTGAGGCATTTGGTCTGACACTGCATCAGCAGGGAGGTGCAAGGAGTGAAAGAAGCAGCAGTTATCTCCTCCCTTCCCTGAGCTGGGGGGCATAGGTAAAAAACCAGTGAAGGTGCACTACGGAAAGGGAACAGCAGCTCTGCACAAGCTGTCTGAGGACTGGGATGAGTCAGAGAAGTGTCATGTTGGACACACTCAGAGGAATATCAGACCTGAGTGAGGAGGTGGATGCTGTCTCTGTAGTTAAGAGAGATGGTTACTGGCTACTGAGATCAGTTTTGAGGTTTATATTTGAAAAGGAGGTTAACAAAAAATTGGAAAAGCTTCAGAACAGTGTTATCAGATTGATATGTGGGCTGAAAAATCTGTAAAGCACTCAAGAAACTTAAGTCCACTTAGATAATAGAAAAGAAGACTAAAAGAGTGATCATGATCTTTCATGATCTTTCATGATCTTTCGTAATCTTTCCGTTCTTCCACAAGGACAAAATTCTGTTTCTAGACTCCTCCTTAATTTAGCTAGCAAAACCAGAAAAGTTCCAGCAGTTGGAAGCTGAAGTCCATAAATTTCAACCTGAAAATAGTATGTGCCTTTTAGAACAGAGCATGTAACCATGAGGAAAAACTCCCAAGAGGCATTGTGGGCTCATCATAATTTGAAGTCCTCAAAGAAAATGGCATGTCTGTCTATAACATATGCACAGGGTCAACCACAAGCATTTCAACTATATTTAACTCACTGCCTGGGTTCTGTTGCCAGTCTTGTGCAGTTGTTCAGACCTGGGTATTACAGTAGCTTTTCCCAATTTTCTGCAAAATTAACATGTTCTTGCACTGTCTCATCAAGCTGCCCTGGGTTTTGCGGTCAGCGTGACCTTCTTTCAGGAATTGCTGCAATTAGAAAGTGCCTATTTCTTCTGGAAAACTCAAATTTCTTTCCTTCTTGTCTTCTTCCCTTTCCTTCTTCCCCTTAATCTTTTATAATTTTCAGCAGGCAAGCCAAAAAGAAATAACTATTTGGTATGGAAGTAAAATACTGGCTACAGCAAGCCATAGGCTTAGCAATGCTACATGTCACAGCATCCTCATGGTGCAGCTCCATCAGAGGGAAACCTAGACATGTTTTTTAGGCAAGGATGTAAGCCTGTAGAGAGAGATTCACAGTCACAAGTAGGTTAAAATAGGATCCCTTTCCTGAACAAATAATCATTTCTTAATTGGAAGTATATGCTGAGCTATGAGAAGCTGCTGCCTCTTGTCTTTGGGAGTAGCTGCCCTGCCTCCATCCACCTGGCTGCATGCCGAGAAGCACTGCCCCATTCACCATCCTCAGGGGCTGGCACGGAGATTTTTTTCCCAGTTCACACGTCCATCAGCAGTAACTGCAGGTTGGAAAGCAGAGCCAAAGCACTGTCACGCGCTCCAGATGCTGTTCTGTAAGGCAGGAGGCTCTGCTGATATGCCTGTTAGGGTTTGTTCGCAAAAGCTGGAGTGACTTTAGTTTCATAATCATGGCCCAGACCAAAAGTTTTGGTCTCTTTTCTTCTTGGTGTTTTTTTTTCTTTTTTCTTTAGAAGGCATGCTTTTTCAAATGCTGAATGTGCCTCAGCTAGAGTGACTGGGAGGCAGGACATGGTGGGGCTCATTTACAGTAATGTGGCAGAGAAAGATTGTGCTTTATGACGAAAAATTGTCATTTTATTTTTGGAGCTAATTAAAAAAGACTAAGAGGTACTAATACAAAGAGGCTGATAACTAGGGAAGCCCAATCCTTGGAGGTTTAAAGATTTGGCTAACAAAGCCACTTCCCCTGACGTGTTGTTGGGATCATCATGCAGCAGATGGGTTGGACCAGAGACTGTAGGGGTCCCATCCCACCAGCACTTCTGGGATCTGGTGCTATTGGGAACTGAAGGGTACAGTGGGAGAAGAGGGCTCCATTCACAGGTGAATGTCTCCCTTGTCAACCTTCCCAGCTCCACTCTGTGCTCGATGTGGAGGCACCTGAGCCTCTTGGTTTCTCCCTTTCCCCAGCATGGTCCCTAAAATAGAATAGAATAGAATAGAATATTTCTGTTGGAAGGGACTGGACCTACAATGATTGTCTAGTCCAACTGCTTCAGCTAGACATGAGTAATGAACCAAAGCTGATTACTTAGGCCAGAAACACTGACCTGGGAGAGGCTGGAGCACCATGGTACCTGGGTTATGTCTGTCTTGCTGGTAGACTTAGTCCACAACATGGCTCTGGTACAAAGCACAGCCAGAAGAGGACAGGATGCCTTTCCTTGCCCATTACCTTTTTGCTAGATTAGAGCATTCATTCAGGATGTCTATCAGACCCACCCTAACACTGGCCAGACCAGCCTCAGGGTACATATGAAGCATTGTTCTCTGTGCTGTTGAAGCTGCTGTACTGCTTTTGGGAAGGTTAAATACTCCATGGGTTGAACAGCCTTGTGGCTCTGGTGCTTCTCTTGCCAAACCCCATTGTCACTTTATGTTTCCGCCCCAGTAGGTGGTTGGTTTTTCCTGGGAAAACCAGGAAAAACCAGTCAAGCAGGACATAAGGTCCCAATCTTTCCATGAAGGTGCCTGAATATGGTGTGCGGTGGGATTTGAGACCTTGCCTGGACATGTCCACCTTGTGGCACTGAGCCAGCATTGTTTGTGAGGACAGTGCTGGTTTAGCTGTCATTACAGCCTTGGCAAAACTCAGTGGTTATACCTGTGTGTCATTCGGGGAGGTTATGGGTGTGTGGCTCATGAGCTCAGGCACCTTCTTGTACCCTGTGTGGGCTGCAGGAAAGCCAGACAAGAAGAGCTGTCCACACCCCCAGAGATTTATGCTGCAGAGCTGCTCCTGAGCCAGGGAAGTCTGCTCAGCTCCTGGTGGATTAAGGTAAACTGCTGAAGCCCCAAGCCCCAGCCTAGACAAGTGTCTGTCTGTGATCACTGTTGTGTGGCCGTGCAGAGGCTTGGGGCGAGGACCATGGAAGCATCCCTTGCATCACTCCTGTGCTTCTGCCCCAGAGAGGTCATCACATGAGAGATGTCAGCTGCCTCCCCTCCCTGCGTGCTGCAGATTTTGTTGCAGCAGGGGACAGGTCATCTGCCTTTTTACGTTGGTGGATTTTCATTAAGCTTGTTTTACACTCCAGTGGTGGTTTTGGCTTGGTTTATTTCTCCAGCAATTTGGAGAAGCCACAGGGCTCCACTAAGAAGAATCTGAAGAATCTGAGGCCATCCCAGATAAAGAGGATATAGAAAAGTGCCTTTGAAGGACTCAAATGATTCATTTTGCCTCCAAGTGACATTGGGGCCCAAGGGTTTCAGCCGTGAAAAGTAAGTTTCCATCTGCTGTGGAAGTGAATTTCTGTTTATTTTGCGCATTGTTGCTGCACACATACACCTGGAGACACCATCAGGATAAAGCTGCCTCTGCTTACACATTCATGGGGGTGACATCTCAAAGTGGTAGTGGCTCTGAGAGCTGGGATGCTCCAAATCTGATCTCCTTTATGTGTCACAGGGCAGGTCCCTTTTCCAGCATCCGTTTTCCCTGTGCACGTTAATTCAAACACCTTCCATGAGTAAGGGGCAACCAGGCGAGCCAACAGCTGAGGGAGTGTATTTGGCACTGGGCAGTTTGTGCCATTGGGCAATTGTCACTAATTTAGTGACCATTTCCAACCTGGTCCCTAAAGCTCTGTTTCTTTTGTCACAAGTGAACAAAGAGGAGTCATGGTTCGTGGAACAAGGTGACCGATCCCATACGGCCAGGTTAAATGCTGCCAGTGAATCTTTGGTGTTAGCAGCCCAGTTGTATTCAGGCCAGTCATGGAAAGGGCTTGGCACAAAACAGGCTGGAAGAACAAAGACTTTTTTTTTTTTTCATTGTGGTCTTTTTTGTAGTTTGTTAAATCTTTACTTTGAAATACTCAGAAACCCAATGGAGGGAATCTGTGTATAGTTTTTTCAGAAACAACAGTTAAGGAAAGTCAGCTTAGATGGTTTGAGACTTTTACCATCTTTGCTCAGCTGAGTTCATCACATGTCAGAAAGTGTATATCTCTCACAGTCTTTTCTGTTGTATTTGTCACTTCACCATGTCCTGTGGCAGAAAAGCTTTCTACATTGCAGTTCAGGCTGGTCACAAAGTGCTTGACGCTTCTGTCAGAGCTGGAGCACACCTTGTGATGAGAGTATCACCAGGTAGTACTATCCCAGATGGGATGCTTTGTGTTCACTTCAACTGTTTTCATCTCCTTCCTTTTGAGCTATTATATTACATTCATTAAATACTGCTGGGGGACCAAACACCTTAGCACAGTCTAAGATAAGACAGGTAGGGAGTGAAAACGAGACAGGATGGCTAGCCTCATTTTCCAGGTAGAAAATGGCAGTGCAGAAGGGTAATGTGGATTTGTACAAGGTCTCCCATGTGGACTTAGGGGCAGAGCAGAGAACTGCAACCAGGACCTTCCAGCCTTGGAAGTGGTGAAGAGTCAGAAACTCATGGGTCTTCACTAGCTTTGCAGTTGACTGTGAAGGAACCGTTTGCTCCAGGGAACAAGAGCTGCCACATACCAGGTGCCTGACTAGACTTCAGAAAGTCACTCTGAGGTCTGGCTGACTCAACTAAACTGCTTTCAAACTCAGACATCCAGTCTCAGCCCATCCCTTATTCACAGAGTTGGGAGCCTCTCTCTGCGCAAGCTGTTGCCTTCACCTGTGGTGAAGGTGTGTGATGAGGACCATGTTTTGTAGCGTTGCAGCATGCTGCACTCTGTTAGCAAGAGCACAGGCAAAAAATAGAGGATATTAATTATTCCCATCTGCTTGGCACCCATGAGGCCACATCTGGGGTACTGTGTCTGCTTTGGGGCTCCCCAGTACTACAGAGACATCAACAAACTGGAGCAGGTCCAGCAGGAGCAGGTCACTAGGATGGGCCAGGGGCTGGAGCAAAAGACATGAGGGTAGCTGAGAGAGCTCGGTTTGGCCAGCCTGGAGAGGAGGAGGCTGAGGGACATCTAGCTGCAGTCTTCTACCTCAAAAGGAAATTTAAAGAGAAGACAGATCCAGACTCTTCCCGGAGGTGCACAGTGAGAGAACAGTAGTAATGACCACAAGGTGCAATGAAGGAAGTTCTAATGGGATGCAAGGAAAAGCTTCTTCCCCACAAGAGTGAGGCAGCTGGGGACTGGTGCTCCGAGAGCCTGTGGGATCCCCATCCCTGATCATATTCAGATCTCAACTGGACGTGGTCCTGAGCAAAGTGATCTGACTTTGAAATTACTCTGCAAGCCAGTTGGACTAGAAACCTCCAGAGGTCACTTTTGACCTAAAGCTTTCTGTGATTTTATTATTGTGCATTTCCCTGATGCCTGTGATAATAAGAGTAGTTACTGAGAAGACACAATGGTGGAGGTTCCTGCCTATCCAGAGACACTCCTTTGCCCCAGGTGTAGGAAAAGCCCTGAAGTTGCTGTAGTCATTCATCTCACCTACCTCCTCGCCAACATGCAGCGTATTTGCCTTATTAAGGCTCATTAGATGAGCCCCACCTCATTAATTTGGTTCTTTTTTCTGAGCCAGATGAGGGCAGGTTCACCAAGTACACAGCTGCCTGGGCCATGGCTGGTCACAAATGATTCACATATGCATGGAAGTGGGAGGAGAGCATCCCAGGGCCCTCTTTCCTACCTGGAGGGACCTGGAGCTGAGGAGCTTTTCCAGCTGCAAGGTCAGCCATTGAACCTGAGTCTAAATCATGGGGTGTTGCCACATCCCAGTTTCGTGGTGAGACAGGTCTGGGTGTGTGCAGTCCCTGTCCTGGAATAGCCTGTATAAGTGTGGGATTGGTTCCTAGAGCGTGTGCAGCTCAGATGTGCCAGAGAGACCACGGGCTGCATACTCATCTCAGTCCAGTCCCAATCCCTTCTGCAGGGCAATCTGTAGCTTGGTCACATCTTCTTTCCAAGGCATTTATCCACAGAGGGAGAAATGTTTGTCTTGGAGATTGCAGATGTCCTATGAAATCTGTGTCGACGAGGAAGCAGCAAGCTCTGGCAAGAGCTTACAGGCTCCAGAAGTGTTACCTGTGTTTTGTCTTAACACCAGCGTGAGAAACTAACCCCACGAGTTTGTAAATATGGGCCCTGAAGCAGTGGGACTGGGACATTAAGGTGCAGGGAAGCAGTGCTGTATGCTACAGAGCAAGGGAACATCTGAGATGATACAGAGAGTTTCAAACTGGTGGGTAATGAGATTTGGCTTAACCAGAAATGGATGGAGGGATTGGCGTTTGGGAGGAGGTGAGGCTGTGGTCTCAGAATCTGTTAGAATCATACAATGGTTGGGGTTGGGATGGACCTTTAGAGGTCATCTAGTCCAACCCCCCTGCCATGGACAGGGACAACTTTTGCTATATCAGGTTGCTCAAAGCCCCATCCAACCTGACCTTGAACACTTCCAATGATGGAATTTCTCTTCCCTTCTTCAGTAAGTGCTCAAAACCAGAGATTGTCAACACTTTGCTGAGGCTGACCCACATTGCACCTTCCTTCAAGGGTGGGGAAACCCAGGGAGATGAAGGGAAACGGTGCAGGAGTGTGGTGGCAGGTTTTGCTTTACTCACACCCGGCCCCTACTCCCCTTGGCACACAGGCATTGAACATCCTAGGAGCCACAGTGCTGTGAAACCTGAAAACCAGCAGTGAAGAGGCAAAGACAGTGGATCATAAAAATGGCTTTTGCTGAGGAGTTGCTCAGCTGTAATTCATTACAGTGATGTGCAAGAGCATGCTTCAGCCACACTGGTCCAACTAGCACAGTCCTACCACTGCCCTGTCTGCAATCCTCAGCTGGCATGGTTTCTGTCGCTGCTCGTGATGCCAAGGGAAACCAGACTGAAGATGGGTGAGAGGTGCTTTGCTTTGTGTGCTGCTCCTCCAAGCTGTTTCTCAGGGCTGTCAAATGAGTTGTTCTTCCATGAAATATTGAAAAGGTTGGACCTGGTAAAAACCCTTCTGAGTGCAAACCTCTCTGCATCCATTTGTAACCTGGCCTGGCATGCAAGTGATGGGGAAGCTTCCTTGCTACCACTTTCCAGTCCTCTCCCACCCCTGAGGCTTCCCCTCTGCTCTGAAGCTGCTGAAGCAGTGAGTCTGTGCTGGCAGGAGTGCCAGGGCTAACACTGTGCTGGAGTTAGCATTCTCCAAGGCTGGGCTGGCACTGGGTGAGGTCTGGGATGGCCTTTGGACTGACGTCCGTGGAGGCTGTGTTGGCAGTGCCATCAGCAGGCTGGGTGCAGGGTGGGCAAGGACACATGCTCAGCTGACCGGTCTCAGACGCAGTGAAGAGGAGGCAGCACAGGCATCTGTGTGTGTCGTCAGCCGCTCCAGCAAGGCTGTAGGCTGATAGCTGCAATGCTGTGGCATCTCTGCTATCAATACCTGAGCCAAAAGGATTAAAAGCAGTCCAGGCTGCTTGCTTGCCTGCTCTGGTCCACAGCAGGCAGAATCAGAGCTGGTCACAGTCTCGCAGAGAGCTGGCAGCTCCAAGCCGTGGTCCCTGCCCCATGGACTTGTTAGCACAGGTCCCTGGAGGGCAGTTTTCCCAAGGCGCGGCAGAAACCAAGACTGCACTGTTCCTACCTGGCCATGTATCAAGCTATGTAGGCAACGCAGGGCAGTGCAAGTCGTGGACAGCTGGCTGGGTTGTCTGAGGAGCTACTGGAAGGTCCCATTGTGCTCAGTAGGACAAGTGGCGTCTATGGGTGTGCTATTTCCAGGGCACTCTGACGAGGCGGGCGACTCACCATTGTCAGCATGTCAGGTCAGGTTTGCATTGCATGCTCAGACTGCTGTATGCACCTCCCTTGATTGGCGTGTGCAACTTGCAGACCCAGCACACCAAGGCAGAGAGGAGCTGCTTGCTTCCTGCGTCTGCCTCTGCCTTATATATGGCAAGCAGGGAGGATTGCATGTTGCTGGGCTGGTAGTCTTTTTTCCAGGGGAACAAGGCTGTGTTTCCTCCAACCTTAGGCTCGTTTTGCCTGGGAATGATCTGTTTTCCTGCCTGAGACACTGCCCTACATGGTTTCTAATTACAAACTCTTAGTGAGGTGTGGAAACATTTTGTTCTCCTCTAACTGCTCTCTACGAACAGCAAAAGCCAGGATCTCCTGACCCCTGGAGAGCTCTGCCACTGCTGGAAGCAAATTCAGTAGCTCCAAATAGCAATAATGGATAGCAATAGCAAATAGCAATCCCTGCCTCCAGCCAAGGGATGTGGGTGCTGCCCGTGCAGGCATCTGACTGAGGCCTCTCTCTTGCTCTCTCTTCCAGCTCCTTCAGCTGTATCCATCATGCACCAGGTCAGCCGCACCGTGGACAGCATTACACTCTCATGGTCTCAGCCTGACCAACCCAACGGAGTAATCCTGGATTATGAGCTGCAATATTATGAGAAGGTACTGCGGGACCTTGGCAGCGTTCAGCCACAGGTTTTTGGGAGAGGAGGTGGTACAAAGCTTTGTGTGAGGGCGTAACACCGGCTACAGCAGTTGGTTGATAATTAGGTTACTTCTCCTGGTACGGTTGGTCATGTGGGTGGCAGTGGCTGTCAATCCTTTGGAGTCCAGTGGTGGAGACCCTGTGTAGACACTGCAAATGTGGAAAATCTGCTGGTCTTTCAGGAGGAGCTTCTTTCTTCACCTCTCCAGCACTTGTGGCAGGTGGACCCATTGCAGGGAGAGCTGGGTAGCCAGGGTCCAGGGTCTAATTTTTCCCTTTCCCCTACTGGGGCATTAGTGGGGAATGGGTATGGTAGGGAGCATCTAGTGGCTGAACCGCACTAGCTGTGTCCAGTCTTTGAGATTTTGTGTAATGCTGTCCATCAGCACATTTACACCAAAGGTGAGTTTGACATCTGCGTGTAGCAGCCTGAACTCAGGTGTTGTACCAGGAGAAGCTGTCCCATACTCCCACAGAGGGTACATGCTGCACTACAGAGTCAGGGGAGGCTGATGTGAAGGGGTCGCACAGCCTGGCTTATTCATCCCTGAGGAACATGCCCCTTCCACTTCCTTCCTGCCCAGGCAAGCTCAGGGACTGCAAGCCGGGGCTCTGCTGGGGTGTCCATTCCGTGGGGCTGGAGTTAGGTGGCTGCTGAGAGACCTGAAGACCATGTTGATGTTGGTCCTAGGACTTGCCAAGCTTTGCCTGGCTGGTGAACTTCATCCAGGCTACCCAGGGGAGGTGGGGAGCAGGACATTTCTCCTTCCAGGAATCTGCCCCTTTACACAAGGGCTTATAAACTATACATTAAAAATTGCAAACTAACTAATTAAAAAGCTTTATGATTAAATGGAACTGAAAATATTTTTCCCAGCAGTTGCCGGAAGAAATGATTAATCCCCCCCACTGCCTGCCTGTGACCTATTTTCTCATCACCAAGAGCCAGAGGGAGAACGAGGAGGGGGGGAGCTTCTTTGTAAGCTGTTAAATAGGTCCTGACCTATATTGCGTAAATCACAGCCATTTATTTGACCCTTGGAAATGATCCCAGAATATGTGGCAAGATGGATGAGTAGTTAACAAGACAGATCTGGAAAGCAAGGGGGGTCCTTTCCCCAGGGACCCTCAGCATAGAGACGGAAGATCTCAGGGAGTTCATTCTCCTCCTCTTACTTTCTCTTAATCTCTCCCCCTCTTTCTTTCTTCCCCCCCTCCCCTCTGTTTTCTGGGGGAAGCTGTAAATAAAGGGAATTTTTGTCTAAAAGGGAAGCAGCTGTTTGTGGTTGGTCTTTGCAGCCAACTGCAAGGTGAGCATGTGCTTGGCCCATTGTCAGAGTTTAGGGCACAGCATGTCCCTGATCATGGGGAGAAATGGCCCAATGCGTTAAATGGCAGCAAGCTCTCAGGTGGAGCACTAGCCCTGGCAGAGGACAATGCAAGCAGTCTCACATGCTGGTGCTGAGGCACTCTCTGTCCTGGTATTTCATAGAATCATAGAATCGTAGAATGGTTTGGGTTGGAAGGGACCTTTAAATGTCATCTAGTTCCAACCCCCTGCAATGAGCAAGAACATCTTCAACTAGATCAGGTTGCTCAGAGCCCTGTCCAACCTGACCTTGAAGATTTCCAGGGATGGGGCATCTACCACCTCTCTGGCCAGTCTGTGCCAGTGTTTCACCACCCTCATTGCAAAATTTTCTTCCTTTTATCTAGTCCAAATCTACCCTTTTTTAGTTTAAAACCATTACCCCTTGTCCTACTGCTACAGGTCCTACTAAAAAGTCTGTCCCTGTCTTTTTTGTAATCCCCCTTTAAGTACTGAAAGGCTTCGCCCTGATAAGGTCTCCCCAGAGCCTTCTCTTCTCCAGGCTGAACAACCCCAACTCTCTCAGCCTGTCCTCACAGGAGAGGTGTTCCAGCCCTCTGATCATTTTTGTGGCCCTCCACTGGACCCGCTCCAACAGGTCCATGTCTGTCTTGTACTGAGGACTCTAGAGCTGGACACAGTGCTGCAGGTGGGGTCTCATCAGAGCGAAGTAGAGAGACAGAATCATTTGAACCTCTTGGTATATTTTTTTGCTAGTGCTTTGGGTGAAGAAGAAAGACATGTCTTTATCTCCTCCCCAACCAAGATGTATGTCATTCTCAGAAAGTGATCATTGGGTCAAAGCTTAGTCCCACAGCAAGCAAACCTCAGAGGATTTGGAAACAGGTTAAAAAAGTGGAATAACCAAGAGCTAGAGGCAGGGCCTGGCCAATGGCAGCGGGTTTGTCTCTCTCCCCAAACTCCTCGGTGTGTGTTAGCCTTTACTTCGAAGTCCCAGTTGCACACTCAAGGTCTAATCCATCACTAGTCATCATTAGCCAAGGTCTTCATATGCTTCGTCTGGTCAGTCAAGACCCTCTGCATCTCCAACGACAAAATGACACTATATCCTTCTCTGGCTGCTTGGCAGAGCTGAATCTCATGTTAGTCTAGCCATTGCATTACTAAGTTCTGCAATTGAAAGCCATTTGCTTGATCCCTGGGTACAGTCCCAAAATGCACAGCTTTGGATATGCCATGCTCTTCCCCCATTTCGCATCATTACTGCAATTTGGATGGGGTGTGTGACACATCCCAGGTGTGTTCTCACTCATCTGCCAGTCTGTACAGAGGTGATTTTCTTCCAAAATGTTTCATTGCAAACTGTCCCATGTGCTTCTGAATGCTCACAAAATATCTCTGGAGCTAGTTAAGTTGTTTCTAGTGGATTTTTTTTTCCCCAAGTAGAAAATTATATTTTATTAGCATGAAAACAGTTCAAATGTACGAATAGCAGCATATGCATCTTGTATAAAAAGTGTTTTGGCTCTTCATTTTGAATTGATTCTCTTCTATATAAAGACATAAATTAAATTTTAAAAATTGCAATAAGTGTTTTAGCTTTAACAGAAAAGAGCTGTTCACAATACCTGAAACAGGTATATTTTTGTTTCCATTTCACAGATTATTCATAACATTGCTATTATTAGATGCTATTAAAAATGCCTGTACAGGGGCAACATTATGATTTTCTTTCACATGTAGTTAGGCAAATCAGTGCAGATGATTGTTATGCAAACACTGAATGACGTGTCTGCTCTCTGTGGTCCTCTCCTTAATGTATTATTTTTTTTTACCTCCAAGAGGCACCTGCTAATGTTTGTCTTACTAAAAAAGTGAGTGTCTTCATTTAGAAAGGGCATAGTAGTGTTTGTCCAAAGTTGCCAAACTCATCCTGGAGTGTGGGAACTGGAGACCCACTGCAGTGTCAGGCATTGCAAAGAATAATTAGCTCTCCTTGTTATGCACAGTGATTGGGTTTAAGGTATGCTGTAAATTAGCATTTTTTAATTGTCTGAAGACATTCAACCCAGCCATTGTGCCCAGTTTGGTCACCGATGCAAAAGTTTTAGAGGCACAGGAGCCCTTTGATATCTTCAACCAATGCCGGGGAAAGTGGCTGTGGGTGTTGAAGGGTGGGGGAGAGGCGACCTGTGACAGCTGATGGTGGAGGTGGGAGTAGAGCTGGCTGTAGCCTTTGTGGTACCCAGGAGCTTCTGGCAGGAGCCCAGCATCCCCAGGACTGGGTGTCACCAGGGCTTATACCAAGGATGCTGGAAGCATTGCTCCCAGGCTGGCTCAGAGGACTTTCTTGGTCTCCAGCCTGCAGTGTTGGACACCAGCATCCCCAAGCCTGGGGCCAAAGCTGCTGCCTGGTGTTTCCCACCTGTCCCCAGGATGGAGAGAGAGCTGGGTTACCTCTTCCCCCCATACTGCCCAAACCCTTGGAGGGGGCTCTGTCTGGGGAAGACTGTGAGATCAAGAATATTAAGAAGAAACCTTGCCAGGGAGCCCTGTGTTAGCTTTCCTGCAGTCCCAGTCCCTGCCCAGGGTCCGTGCTGCTTCTGTCTGGGGCTCAGTTTTCTTGTGAGAGGGATCCAGACACTCTTACCACAATGCACTTGATCAGATACCTGGCTGGAAGGCCAAATGCTTTTGAGTTCTCTCCACAAGTGGTGCTCCCCATGAGAGTCTGGGAGCTATGGACCCCATGGATCCACCCCCAGAGTGGCCAGCAGGACCCTGTTACCACATCCGAGCATCCCTCCTAACGTGCTCAATCCCATGGGGGCCAAAATTCAGATATGTGTGATGATTTGGCACACAGCCCTGGACTAGCTTTGTACGTGTGGCTCTGTTTGCTTCAGGAACCACAGCAGATTGCCGCTGTGCAGACGCACAGAGGATCTGTCTGCCAAATTAAGTTCGTTGACATTTTTCTTTGGATTTTTTTTTTTGGCTGATAAAACATGATTTTATAGAAACAATTTTTGCACATCCTTCAAGCATTTCACAGACTATCTGTGTTTCAAGAAACTCTTTCTTTGTTGATCAGACTTTGGTTTCAGCTTAAATTTGGCTCAGGGGAAGGGGACCCAAATGAGGACTCAAAATCATACGTTTGAGGAAATAAGTGTGTTATTTTGAATTAGGATTGCCAAACTCAAACCAAAATCAGCAGGGGAAAAAAAATCCCAAGCAACCACCAAACCTATGCAAAAAACAAGCTGGGAAAAACAGCAAAGGCATTTGGTCTTTAAACCACCTGGGATGCCCTGGACCTGCTGGAGAAGCCCAGAGAGGTGAAAGAGGAAATGTGTTTGAAGTGAATTGCTGGAGAGGTGATGGCTGAGCAATATGCCAAGGGGAAAGAATAGGTCTGATAAGGGAGGGTGGAGAGGTGTAAATGCTCTTTCCTTGTGGTCTGGGATTAAAAGAGAGCACCACTGGCATTAGCACACCTTTCTGAGATAGACAGACATCAATTTCCCAGGCTATAAACTATCTTGTAAGCATGCCCATTGCATTCAATTTGAAGTCCTCCAGGAGCAGGGATGAGGTTCCCTCAAACAGTTGGACAAATGATTTTAAAACAACTGTGGTGTTAGTACCATCCAAGGGCCTGGGTGGATTCATCCTTGAGCACTAAAACTGTAAACATTTCCTGATCTATTTCTCTCCTAGCCTGCCTGGGGAAGGTCCAAGGGAGTGCTGAGGCCTGATCAGACAAACAAGGCAATCATTTTTCTGCATTCTCATCTTTTCTTGATCTTTCTTGTCTGTGTATCTGTACTAGAGCTTTTCATTGTCATTAGTCTAATTCCCAAACACCCCAGTGATACCTAGGCACCTTCAGCAGCAGGTCCAGATGGATAAAACTGGTGCTGTAGTTTTCAGAAGAGAAAACTGTTCCTGAACACTGTTCATAGTGGAGGTCTCCCAGGCATTTGCAGGGCTGCTCTGCATTACCCTGCAGAATGATGTGCTGTTGGCATTTCCAAGCCTCCAAGTTTGACTGCACACTTGGAGAATACATTCCTGCCAGACCACTCTCTTACAAGCCATCCACACCAGAGCACTGCTCAATCTGAAGCTTAATATGAGAAGTTAACTCCATGAATGTTGTCTTTCAGCTGCTTTGCAGCTGTTAGGCAAATAGTCTGCACAAACCCAGGTCATGAATATAATCCACCTTGCAAATGCCAGTGCACTTGCAGTTCTGCTCCAGCACGATGACTAATTGAGAAAGCACCAGGCTCTTCCAGGAACATGAAGAGAACATTGATGCAATATGGTCTGCTGTATGGAGCCCCATAGTGAATGATTGTTCTTTGTGGGCCTCTAATGTTGCTCGTACCACATCTTCTGGCTGTGCAGAAGATTCTCTTGAGTGAAGGTACCAGTGCTGTTCTCAGAAGTGAATGAACATGAAAGCAAAGTAACCAGATAGCTAGCAATGTGGAAAGTGGAAAAGAAAGGAGACCAGCAGCCCCCAAAGGCAAACTCCATCATTTATTGGTGGGCAAGACAACCTCTGATTCACCTTGTGGTCCAGCAGCTGAGGAGGCTGAGGACACAGCCCCCTCTAGGCAAAGGGTGTGCAAAGTTGGGTGCAAGACCATTGACTTCTGCTTCACCATTGCCTGCAGGCAGCCAAAGCAGCACAAGAGAGCAACAGCCTGTGCAACTTGCACCTTTGTGTAAGGTTTCCTTGGTTCATCACAAGATGGGACCTTCTGCCTGATTGCCTCTTTGATACCCTCTGTCCTCCAGGAGTCCACTGCAGAAGTTGGTGAGGAGGAGTGGACACTTTGCTCCTCGCTGGGAGTTTCACTCAGATCTCATGGTAGTATGGTATGAGAAGCAATCCCTCCATGCCCCTCTGGTGACGTTTCACAGCTGAGACAAAAGGCCAGTCCCGTGATCACACCTTCATTCCCACTTGATGGCAGTGCAAAAACTATGTGTCTGACTTCTTCTTTTTGCCAGTCCCTGCTTACTTCTTTTGAGGTTATCTCATCTCTCTGGTGAGTCTGTGTGGGGTGGGAGTCCTTGGGCTTGCTGAGCCCTTTGCAGTGACTTGAAGTTAGCACATCTCGGGGACTGGCTTGTAAACTTGCCAGCTCAGATTTTGAGCTGTCAGCTGCTGATCTGTTCCAGTGAGTGATCCTGCCAAGGCAGCCTGACCTGCCAGATCGGAGGTGTCACCAGAAAGGATGAGCGCTTTCAACATAGCTACAGAAATTTGATTAAAAAATCCTGTTTGTGCCTCCTTTTATAGGGGCTCATACTCACAGCTTGGCTTTCCTTAGATTTTTCTGTTTTCCAGAAACATCATGCTGTTTGCATGTATTGTTGCTTTGCACTGACTTTCAGGACTTCATGGCTGCCAGGCACCTGGCCGCCTTGCCCTGATCATAGGAGGCACCACATTCAGTACCGTCTTTCATCCTCCTCTGTTGACCTGTTTCTCCGTGTCCCTGGGGGGGACAGGGACTGTCTGTTCTCTTGTGTAGTGGCTAGCACAAGGAGATTGTGGCCCATCCACTAGTGCTTCTGGATGCTCAGCTAAGATCATAATTACTAAGGGCAGTGCTGGATCCATCACCTACACAAGTGCAATACTATTTATACCATGATATGATTGCTCAAGTCCTCAGCTAGAAAAACTGCACACAAGGGGTAGGACAGAAATTTGGAAGTAGTCTCATTGTCACTTTAAAATATGCTCTTTGGTTCCCCAGCTTTGAAAACCTGGCCATGGTCCTTGGTGAAGCAGGCCCTGGGCAGGGGGATGGTAGCAGTACTTCTCCTGACGTCCAAAACCCTGTGTTCAGCTGGGCTTTACCTCCAGCACAGGCAAAGGGAGATGGGGAAGAGCAAATGGAGAGGGTGCTGAGGCTGGATCAGGCACAGGAGGAGGGGTGAGGAAGAAGGACAGTGCTGAGAGAAAGCAGGCACAGAAGAGGGAAGCAGTTACCATCCCCATTGAGCTCAAAGCTTGGAGAAGCGACCTGAGGTTTCTAGCTAACACCTTCATCAGAGCCTTTCCTGAGAGGTGGTGGGTAGCCCAGGTTTAATCTGTACTCCCATTCCTGCTTCTGTGTCTCCCTGCCGGGAGGCAGGCTCAGAGAAATGACCTGTTTGTTGAGGCCCATGGTCTCCCTATGGTGGTCTCTCCACCCATGCTACCGTGGTCTCCTGTGCTTCCTCCTTCTAGAAATGCAGCGCCTGATTCTGGACTCATTTTTCTGATGACTGATTTGTATTTCTTGACAGGATCTGAGTGAGTTAAATTCGACAACAGTGAAAAGCCCCACCAACACTGTGGCAGTACAAAACCTCAAAGCTGGCACCATCTACGTCTTCCAGGTGCGGGCACGTACTGTGGCTGGATATGGCCGGTATAGTGGCAAGATGTATTTCCAGACCATGACTGAAGGTGAGTCTTGAGCTGCCTCTGCATAAAGGTGGCACAGGGTCTAGAGAGAACTGAATGAGTTGGGGATGCACTGGCAGCAGTGCTGGTCCCATTGCTGTTAGTCCTTTCAGGGGTGCATTGGCAAGTCGCATGCATTTATTCAACCTGGCAAGACCTGGAGAGAGGCATGGGCACTTGGTAGTCCATGCAGGGAATCACTAGGCCAATTTCTGCCAAGCTTTTCTGGCATGGGGACATGTTCACTCAGTTGGATTTAGAGGAAATGAAATTTATGATTTTCATGTGCACAGCTGTTGATGACAAACGCAGACCTGGGCCTCTATTTTCTGAATGTGTGCTGCTAAATAAAATAAGCCAAGCCAGTTTTCTGTCCCTGAGGCCAAGGAGCAAGGCACAGCACGCGTGCATCCATGGGACTAAACTTTCCCACCAAAAAGGCAAAGCTCCATCCAACCTTTCTACTGGGGCACATCCCCTGTCATAGCCAACCTAAGCCATGCCTGGGACAGCACAAGCTGTCCTGGACCAAAACCATGCCAGAAAGCATATTAGCAATAGCCATGCAAATGTGGGCAGTGCTCAGGGCCACACTCTGACCTTGATGAACTTGTTAGTGTAGACCATCCTGTGCTGCAGTAACCCGTTCCCTCTTCCCTGCATGCCAGCCGAGTACCAGACCAGTGTCCAGGAGAAGCTGCCACTCATCATCGGCTCCTCTGCAGCAGGACTGGTGTTCCTCATTGCTGTAGTTGTCATCATTATTGTGTGCAACAGGTAGGTCACTCTGAGTACATGACCCGGGGCTGGGGCTGTGCAAGGGGGTGGTGACTGAAGACAGACAGTGACAAAGGTAGGGGAGAGGAGAATGGGGACAGGAAGGTGAAGGGGGAAAGAGATGTCCCTGGAGTGCGTCTCAGCCCTGATGGACCCATGCTGGTGCTCAGGACTCCCTTTCTTTCCAGAAGACGGGGCTTTGAGCGTGCTGACTCTGAGTACACCGACAAGCTGCAGCACTATACCAGTGGCCACAGTACGTACCGCGGCCCCCCACCAGGCCTGGGGGTCCGCTCTCTCTTCGGTTTGTGTTCCTGTTCACTCATTCCTTGTGGCACGCGGGGAGGGCTGAGGCCAACTAGCTGGGCAGGCATGTGCATGTGTAGACAGGAGGACCTGCGTGCTGTATAGATCCCCCACCAGTCCCCTGTGACCTAGATTCCTGCCCTGCCTTGTAGAGTCCGTGCTTTCCAGACCTGCGTGCTGTTATGTGCCAACCATGCAGTGTGTGCTCTACAACCCCCTGTGACATCCAACACACACCTCTGAAGCCTCACCCTCTTCTGCAGTGCAGCCCCTGCCACCACACCTTGTCTTGCTGCTTCAACTCCTGAGCTTTGCTCAGCTTGCAGGCAGCAGTGAGAACCCTTTCCCAATCTACCCACCTCCTGAAGAGTACTGTTCTTCTGCAGGAATCCACATACCTCATGGTGCCTTTGCTAGAGCCCATCCCAGTGCTCCCAGAATCCTGGTAGATATGAGATATATCTATATATATAGGTATATAATACAATATGTAACATTCCCTCTCTTGCAGCCTCCCTCTTCCAACATCCCTGTATACTGCAAGGCACTCCCTCACATCCAGCGTTCCTGCTCTCAGCCTCGCTGCACACCCTGCCTCACCCCAGTGCCTCCTCCTTCCCCTCATTAACCCCTGGCTGCATGCCTTTTGAAATGCCTTTCTCCTTCCTCACCAGAGACCTGTCGCTATCATCCTGCTTTGTTCAAATCTCAGTTGTTATTTACCTCATTATACTTGCAGCTTCAGGATTTCTGTCCTTTTTCTACCTTGTTCCTGTATAAACCTGGGCCTTGGTCAGAGAATGGAAAACATCAGTAGTGTTTCAGCACAGAACTCGCTTCTGCATTTACCTAGGAAACACTTCCCAAAAGGCAGAGCACTGAACTGCACCTCTGTGCCAGAGCAGCAGTGTGCTGGCTGCATTGCTATAACTTACCAGGAGAAATGACACTCTTCAGGAAAGATTATGTAAATGCAACTCTCAGTTGCTTGTCAGTCCATGCTGCATGTGTAAACATACATTCACACTTTCTCCTGGGGTCTAGTGCATAACATGACGGCTTCAGGCTGGGATGGCATTCATAGCTGTGCCTTTACGACTGTTGGAACAGGCTCAATGCCACCAGTTACAGATGAATTCGTAACAGGCCTGGGGTGCCTTTTAGCCACATCATCACTCAAGACACCACTCTAAGGCACAGTCCCTGCTCGGCTCCTGAGCAGTGATTGCTGTGGAGAGGCTACAGCTTAGGGTTAGCAGATTGCTGAGGTGCAGAGAGCCTGTAAGCATTGCAGCAACTTCAGTGAATCCTACCAGCATGCTACATGTGGAGCTGGGAGTCATGCCTCTGGTTCTGTGTTTTGCTCCTTATTTAGTGAGCTGTGAGCTCTGCTCTCCAAATACCGCCAATTTTGGAGCAAGCCAGAGGGCAGCAAAATGAGTATAGAAAGGGGAGGACTGCAGCTGTCCCACAGTGTAGGTAGCATGCAATGTGGCATCAGCAGTCCGACCTCAGCAGGTCCTATGGCCATTGCCTTTCACATAAGCATATTGCTGTGTCTTCTGGTCTGTCTAGCAGGAAGAGCTTGGCTTTTGCAATTTCCCCAGTGTCCCCTACAGCTTGTCTTGGCCATATTGAGGCTACCAAGACAGAACCCAGCCTCAGGCAGGGTTACCTGTGAGGAGAAGAGTGGGCAGACTGGACTGTCCATCCTGCTTGCCCTGCCCGTGGAAGGGTCACAGACACCCATGTGGAGGAGTCAGTCTGGCTTGGTGGCTGTGTCTGTAGTACCAAGCACCTAGAGCTGCCTCCCCTATAGAGAGAATCCCTGTAGAGAACCAAGAGCAACATGTGCCCTAGTTTACATCCCAAGGCAGACCTTCCCCATCTTCTCTCTTGAGTGCTGAGCCCAGGTCTCCTCCTCCACTTTCCCATGCCTCTGAGGGGATGGTGTGCTGAGGTGGAAGCAGCACATAGAGGAGGCCAGTGGGGCAGAGCTGCAGTCTCTACAAACAGTCCTCTTGCAGTGTTGCAGCATGATGAATGTGGTGTGACATTGGTGTGCCTGTGCACCATCTCCTGAGAGCAAATGCTTCCCTTGCTTTTCCTCTGGATCTGCTAAAGCCCAGTCCTGCTGCAGAGGATATGTGGTTCTCTGTGGTCGCAGTTTGCAGTCCTAGCTAACAATGTAGCCCTCTGTTGCCCCAACAAGGCGTTATGGGCTGATATTAATTATAATCCAGCTTTAACAGTCCTGTGCAAATATGGCTCTGCATGTTCTTTCTCAAACTGTTTTGCTGTGTCTGCTTCATGCCCTTGATTATGTGACTTGCTGAGGTAAAAAAGACCCTCACATGAATAGGTTTCTCTTTTCCTTGATGCCAGCCATCAGTTATGCCATTTCCATGTGTCTGTCTGACTTTCTCCCTCACCTTTATGCAGTGACTCCTGGGATGAAGATTTATATCGATCCGTTCACCTACGAAGATCCCAATGAGGCTGTCAGGGAGTTTGCAAAAGAAATCGATATCTCTTGTGTGAAAATTGAGCAGGTGATCGGGGCAGGTAGGTGAACTGTGAATGTCTGGCTGGCCCTCAGCAGCATAGTCTCCTTTGTGGTCTCAGGCTTTGGTGAGGATTTAGCCTTTTTACATATACTGGGAACACTAGTGTCAGTAAGGTCTTATACTCAGCCCCAGCCTGGACTAGCAGGACCAAGGGGGTCCAATGCTGGAGGAGCACGTACATCCAGCGCTGGAGGCAAGGAGTTCCCATGTGCATATAGTCCCCTGTCCAGTGCTCCTTACCAGTGATGTGTCCACCTGAAGGGAGGTCTTTGGTGTAGAGTGAGGGAGGAAGCACAGATCAAATGGTGGATGGTTAGCTCAGGGGCATGCAGGGTGGGCACGGCTGTACCCCATGGGAGCAGGGTCCCTCGCGGAGAAAGGCAGCAGTCTGGGATGCTGACAAACCCTACCTGTTTCCTTCTGTTCACAGGGGAGTTTGGTGAGGTGTGCAGTGGGCATCTCAAGCTTCCTGGCAAAAGAGAGATCTTTGTGGCCATTAAGACCCTGAAGTCTGGTTACACAGAGAAGCAGAGACGGGACTTCTTGAGTGAAGCCAGCATCATGGGGCAGTTTGACCACCCCAACGTCATCCACCTGGAGGGAGTGGTGACCAAGAGTTCACCAGTCATGATCATTACTGAGTTCATGGAGAATGGCTCACTGGACTCCTTCTTGCGGGTATAAGATCCCAGGAGCATGCAGCTCCAGAGATTGTGTTGGGCTGGAGAGGGTTCCCTTCCCTGTGCCAGTATAACAAGTGCCGTTCACTTCCCAGCATCCCCTGCCACTGGGGCAGCTGCTGCATAGTCCAGAGGTCTGTGTCTCATGAACAGAGGTGGAGGTAGCACAAAGGCTGTCATCTGTTACGTGTTTCTGTCCACTCATACTAGCAAAAGGCTGTGCCTGCCTATACCATGCCCACAGATACATGTGCAAACTCTGCCTCTGTGGACAGGAAGGGGCAGTCTGACATAGCTTTAACACAGCAGGACTTCACCTCCAGCTGCTCTGTCTAAATATTTATAGGTCTGAGTTTGAAATGGATAATTCACTGTGTTGAAGGGACATGACCTGCTTAATAGGAATGGAATGCCCCTTCTGAACACTCCTGTGCAAGGTGTGGCAGATCTGTCACCTTTGGATGACAGCAGCCATCGGTATGATGCCCATCGGGTGCATGAGGGTGACTTCCAGCCCCTGTGAGCTCTCCACTCTCCAGCCTCTTGCTTTGAGAGGGAACGTACGTACTCATGGCATAGCTGTGACTTGACATGCAGTGTGGAAAGAACCTACTGGCTGTTTGCTGGACAATGGCAGGCTGTGAATTTGCTCCTCTTATGTTGTCTCTTTCGCACTCTTCCCCTAAGCAAAACGATGGGCAGTTCACAGTGATCCAGCTGGTGGGGATGTTGCGGGGCATTGCGGCAGGCATGAAGTATCTGGCCGATATGAACTACGTGCACCGGGACCTGGCTGCCCGCAACATCCTGGTAAACAGCAACCTGGTCTGCAAAGTGTCTGACTTCGGCCTTTCCCGTTTTCTGGAGGACGACACCTCTGATCCCACCTACACCAGTGCACTGGTAAAGCTGCTCTTCCAGAGGGGGAGGGATGGGTGGTGAAGGAAGGAGTCAGGGAGAGAGAGAGAGAAAGGGGGAGATTCCCCCCCTTGATGTGGGGAGCACTTTTTCAGGGTGCCAACAATGGAAATAAGGTGCCAGATGAGAAAGACCAATGAAATGTACCAAGGAAGATTTTCTCTTGCAAGGTCCTGTCCAGTTGTCCAGTGGCTGTTGATGGGCCCTATAGTCATTCCTGTGGATAACTGAGCCTTCTTCCAAACATGTCCGCAAACATATACATGTCCCTGATAAAGGCCTTAGTTGGGGGTGATGCATTATACCTGCCCAGCATGGCCCAGCTGTGGTCTTCTGAGATGCTGCCCTGACAGATTTGTTGCCAGAGCAGCATGTCTGGGATTTTTTTACCGTCACTGTCCAATCGTGCTGCCCTGCTGTCTGGGAGACCATGATCCTTTTTCATGTCATGTCAAGGGCTCAGCCTGAGGAACAACAGACTGAAGTGTGGATGCATGCTGGGTGAAGCCTTGCAGTACTAGATACTGGTCTTCCAGAGAGTCTGTCTGAAGTAGACAGAGAAAGATTCCCAGAAATGGCTTCATGATCACAATAACACCTTCCTAGGAATGCCACAGTGCCAGTGACACTAGTGCCACCGAGGACTCATTGCCTGTCTCAGGCTATAGAACGTGCACTGGGACCAAAGGATAATTTGAAGACTTTGATGTTGTTCAGTAAGCTTGCAGCCAGGAGTTCTCATACATACCATTGTTAGCAAAGGCGTACAGCATCGCTCTACAATGATGCTACAGGATCAATGCCTATGTACAATGCCTATGACAGGACTTCTTGTAAATAAGCGTTGATAGAGCTGGGGCATGATCTGTAGGAAATCATCTCTTCCAGATCTTTTGGAGCTGCCAGTGAAGAGATGTCTGGCATAGCTCTTAGTGAATTGTAACAGTAGTTGGATACCTAACAAACACCTAAAAACATGCGCTTTTATTCTCATCTGAACTTGTATAGCTTCACACATCAACCATTTGATCTTATACAGTCATCCTATGGCTTTTAGAATCACTAGCAACATTTATTTTCACAACATGATCCTTACATCCAATTAATTTTCCCTTTGTTAAGCTAAATACATGGGAGCTTCTGCTGTTTAATGCTGTTTTCTATTCCTGTTATTGTGCCTGTAGCTTTTCTCTTTGTCATCTCTAATTTATTCTTCTTGAACTGTGGGCACTGTAGCAGGACATACATTATCTATAATGATAGAATATATGCACCCACTATAGCAGAATACCAGAATTCATAGTATCTTCCTCTTCAGAATGCACCATCCTCAAACATCCCAAGATGCATGAGTGGTTTTTATTATAATTATCCAGAGACCTTGTGTCCACGGATGGGCAACAGCCACAAGCTATGGCTTGTGAGGTTCATGCTGGACCTTAGGAAAATCTTCTTCTCCAACAGGGTGGTGAAGCTCTGGGTCAGATCACCAGACAGGTGGGAGGTCTCACTGAAGTGAGTTCCCACAAGGATCATCCAAATATACCCAGTCTGTAATTTCTACTTTAGGACTTCTTTTTTAGTAATTTTTTAAATCCACTGCTTCTCAGGAGCTCTGTTAAGAGCACGCCTGATGGAGAGGACATCATGTTTGGTATGGAAATCTTGGTATCCCCCTCTTGTGGAAAAACAAAATATTTTGTCTGAGGTTTGTGGCTGTGAGATTAAGGAACTTTATCTTTTTTTTTCATTTTTCTAGTATGTATGAGGTCTGAGCCCTATTAATAAGACATGGTTGTTATTCATTAACAAAATATAATGTTCCTTAATCTTCTCACAGCCACAAAACAGACAATTTTGCTTATTTTTTTATCACGGGGGAAGATTTTTCCTTCAGAAGGTCCCTTGAGTTGTGAATGGCTCAAGTCCAAAGACCCTGGTGGAAAATCAGGAGGCTGCAATGGCTTAAGCAGAGCATTGCAACCCCTGTGGCTCCATGCTGTGTACACCACTCTTGTGCACCTTGGTGCATAACTCCTCTATGGGAGTGGACAGTCCTGATTTCTCCAGAGCTGCTGTTGCCCAGCAAGATGATGGGGACCCCAGTGCCCACCCTGTCCATCCCATTTCCCATCAGTGACCAAGCATGCTATACTAAAGATGTTCACTTCACCTCTGTCTCCAGAAATGGGCAGGATCAAAAACTGCTGGATCATGTATCTATCAACAGACTGACATATGAGGACTTCAACTCAAGACTCACTGACTTCAAAGAGTCTACAGATGTAGAAAGCTGAAGAGGAAGGTGTTCTAATTCCTTTTATTCTGCTCTGGAGATAGCTAGGTGACAGCAAAAGGATTGAGGAAGATTCAAAGGGGATCAGTTTGGATTTTTCTATATTCATAGCCATTCATTTTTCTACAAAAGACACTACTAGCACAATGGGCATTTTGTCATGCCAAAGATTGCAATAGGCAGGTGGAAGGAGCTGGGATTGTTTAGTATGATGAAGATGTGGCTGAGGGGGACACCTATAAGTGACCAGCAGTACTTGAAGGGCAGTTATGAAGAAGACAGAGCCAAACTCTTTGCAGTGGTACCAGATGAATATAATAAGGGACAATAGACAAAACGGTGGCTTGGGAGGTTCAAGGTGAATAACAGGAAAAGCTTCTTCCCCAAGAGGGTGGTGCAGCCCTGGGACAGGTCACCAGACAAATGAGGAGAATCATCATCCTTGAAGGTTTCCCAGACTTGGCTGGACAAGCCACAGCCATCCTGATGTAGTGTTAGGGATAGTCCTGTGGTCCCTTCCTTCTAGGATTTTACCAGCATATTGGAGGCAAATATTTTGGACACTCATCTTTTTCAGTTCGTCTTGCTCTTTCTGTTACCATCCTCTTTGTTTTTTTCCTGCAGGGTGGGAAGATCCCAATACGGTGGACAGCACCTGAGGCAATTCAGTACCGAAAATTCACATCGGCCAGCGATGTGTGGAGCTATGGAATAGTCATGTGGGAGGTGATGTCATATGGCGAGCGGCCTTACTGGGATATGACCAATCAAGATGTGAGTTGTTAAGAAACAAGGAGCAGAAACACTGGATTTGGGAGCATTGCAAGGCCAAAGCATAGCTACAGCTAGACCCAGCCTGTGGCATGTCCAGAGCCTTCTCTGTCATGAGAGATGTGTCCAAGGTCAACACCTTTGGAAGAAGTAATGGGGATAACTTTGGCTTTTGTTCTGGTCCCATTGTACTGCTGTGGCAGAGGGTAGGGACTATACGACACCCACTGCAGTAGGACAGGGTTAATGTGAGCACCCTCAGCAGTGGTAGGCAGATGCCCAGGAGGAAAAGGAGCAGGCGGGTGGAAAACAAAATGCTGCCACTGACCTGAGAGCTCCTGGAGCAGCAGGCAGATCTTCATCTGCAGGAGACCACAGGCATTTGGTGAAAGTCTGTTATAGAGCCATAGAATGGTTTGGGTTGGAAGGGACTTTTAAAGATCATCTAGTCCAACCCTCCTGCCATGATCAAGGACATCTTCTACTAGATGGTTATTAGATCCCCCATGGCAAGCTTGGACTGTGATGTGTAAGAAGCCAAGCAACTTTCACGCAGCTAGAAGCCAAAACCACAAGGTATTTCAGAACATGCTTAATTTTAAATACTTTATGACTCTTCTCAAATTCATGTGGAACTGTTATGTGCACTCCTTGCTTCCTGGGACCCAGGCAGTTTCTGTGAGCCCTTGCCTCCATGCAAGGATGAGCTGTAGCTGCAGTCGACACCTTCACCATAGCAATGCCATTCTCCCTATTTCTCTTGACCTGATACCTCGGTGGTCAAAGCCCATCTGTCCAGTGGCAATGAGTGCCATGCAGAGTGCTACACCTACACGTGTGTGTCCAGAAGACCCCTTTGGTGTGGGGCTCCCAGGTCTCTTGTCACATTGTCTTTCTGAAGAGCTGCCCTTCTTCATGCGGTCTTCACCTGTGAACCCTCAGGGTCTACCACCAAGGTCCTGGGTAGACCCTTGGTGCACAGAAGGCCTGTCCTCCCCCTCTGCTGCAAGCCTGGGTCTTGCAAACCTGCATGTTGCAGCATCTGCCTGGCTTCCAGCTTGTTTCAGAGCTGCCTCTGGGCAGTCCATTGGAAGCCTTCAGACTGCCACCTTCATCTCCATCATCTGTGGGCTCCTGAAAAAACACTGCCTTACAGGGAGAGAGTGAGAGCTAAGCTCCCACATGACTCCTGCAACTCCTCCCTCCCCAGTGGCAAATCAGACCTTTTTCAAGTCAATATAACTCCAACCATGCCATGTCAGGTTTCTCCAAAGTGCGATAATTTCCTCCCTAGTGCCTGATGGGGAATTTTTTCAAGTGCCCAATGCCTGGAGCGGATACATGATATCTTAGCACCTTTGGCTGTTCATGGCCTTGCCCCAGCCCCTGGCATATCAGAAAAGTCTTTGCATCAATTGTTTGAGCCAAAGGGAAGGGAGTTAGGGGTATGCCCTTCTCAGAAAGGACAATTCCCTTCCCGTTAAGGCTTCATTCAGTTTCAAGCATTTCCTGCAGCCAGACGTCAATGTCCTTCTCCTGCCTCGGCATCCCTCTGTACGCGTAGCCCTCTGCCATCCCCCTCCCTTGTCCTTGTCCGCTGGACCTCTTCCCTCAATGGTTCCTCCTGCCACAGGCCCTGTGCTGCGGCAGCACCAATTCAGCCAGCGGGGATGGCAGAGCCTGCGCCTGTCTCCTTCGCACAGCCTGCTGTGTGGCGCCTGTCCCCAGCCTCTTCTTCCCCTTCTTCTGCCCCAGGACATTGCACCCCAGAAGCTGTCACCTTAATTGCAGCTGGTCCTTCCTGTGAATGAGCATGTGGCAGATATTCACTGCAGATTAGCCTTCTGACCCTAGGGTGTGAGCTCCTGGGAAGGCTGGGGAGGGAGAGGAGACAGAGAGTGCAGCCTGTGCCCCCTCGCGGTATGTGTCTGATGGCAACAAGGCGGGCAGCTTGTTGGGAAACCATTCTGTCCATGCCGGAGATGAGCGCTTGGTGCGTGCGTGATGACCCTCCCCAGCCTGCTCCCCCGTGCTTCCTCGCCCCTCTGTCTCAGTTAGACCTGCCGTCCAGAGAGCTGGGAGAGGGGACAGCTTGCACGTCTTGGTAGAATCCCCAAACGGGAGCCAAGAGCTGCACAAAGCACACCACCAATGCCTCAGGCTGGACCTTCACAGGCCCAGTGGAGCACCATCATGTCCAGCTGGGGGGCAGAGGGGAGGGAGGACTCCTTCCATCTGGCACATTTTGGCAGCAGCGGTGCCAGCCCCCATCTGTCTCCAGTCAGCCTGCCCAGCACCTTGGACATACGCATCAGTGTCTGGAGCATCCTCCCAGTCCATTCCTTGCCTGAAGCCACAGTCTGTCTTAAACGCTGCCAGATGCTCCACCTCACACCCTGGACTGCTTGGCACGGATCTGCCACCTACCCTCCCTTGGAGCAGCAGCCTTCTACTGCCACAGCACCTCCAGTGTCTCTTCGCTACCAACCCTTCCCTGCTGCTGTCCAGTGCCAACTGCAGTATCCTCATTTTTCTCTATGTAGCCTTCCTGCCCAACAACTCATTCATCATGCTGCTGTATGGTTATGGCTAGTCCTTCCCCAGGACAGTGGTACAGCCCTGGTGTAGCCCACCAGGCAGACTTCTGTCCTTGGAATTATGCAAGACATGACTGGACAAAGCCGTGGCAGCCTTGATCATATGGTAAGAACAGCCAGAGACATCAAGGTCCTGCATCTTGATGATCCATCCAGATCCATTCTGGATCCCCGAAGGAGGTTCGGTCAATCTCCCTCCCCTTTTTTTATCATCCCTGTGGCGAGTTGGTAATTTCAAATTGCCGCCCCTGATTTCAGTTACTGCAGTATCCTCAGTTCTGGTTTTTATCCTCACTTCTGTTTTTTTGTTGACACGCACAAGCCTGTTTCTACTGTCCAAGGCTCCTTCTGCTTGCCTTTTCAGTGCCTGTGCTGTATGTATGACCATAGAACGCATAAAGCCAAGAAGATAGGAGAAGCCTGCCTGTTACATGCCTCTGTCAGAGGACCATATGCCCCTGGAAGAAGCTGTGCAGCTCCATCCTCCTTCATTACCCAGGAGAGGATGGAGGGCTACACATGCAGGGTGACAAGGAGATGGGGGTTCCTCTTGAAGAAGATCCTTTAGCCTTTGCGCACGTGCTATTTCCACTGAATAGTACAAGGTCAGACATTTTCCCAGGTCCTGTGGTGCAGTAAGGAGAGACCAAACAGGCAGCAGCCAAAGACTTCTTGCATTGGCCCACAGAGCTGCAGCATGGCTTAGGCAAGGTGTGATGCAAACCTTCTCTGCATGCTGTAGCAAAGTTCTCTTGTGGTTGGCTCTGCTGACCAAGGTCTTGGTCCTCCCCACTGTGTGCTTCAGTTTCCATGTGCACAGGTCTGTGGGGACATCCAGCTCTTACTGCTGGCTCAGTGCACCCAGCCCTGTCCCCTGGCATGACCCTATCACCTGGAAGGGCTGGGCTGTTGGCAGGGGTAGAAAGCACCGCTGGAGGAAGGAAAACACGGGCAGCTTCCCCTGTCTGTAGCTCACACGCAGACCCTTCACTGGATGGAGATGTTCTTCTCCCACTGAGCTGTTGTGTTGTGCTCTGCACCTGCCCGAAACCATGAACCTTTCTCTTTGACTCACCTTTCTCATGTCTGGAGCTGTGGGCTCACACATGTTTGTCAAGGTAGCAGGGATGCTCTCTTTCCCCAGGTTAGGAGACTGGTGGACATGGCTCATCACAAATAGTCAGCAAGGCTGCATGTCAGCTGAGAAAGGCTGGCATCACCTCAGAGGACAACATGACATGCACAGGGCTGGGAGTTAGAGAGTAGTGCATGGTGATGCCTGAGGTGATAGGCAGCAGTAAGTGTAGGCAGAGCAGCCCTGCTGCAGTATAGCTGGCCATGCCAGTCACCCTCAGGATCCAAGAAAAGGAACATTATCAATTAAATAGGTTTTATTGCAACTGTATTGATCTCTTTTCTCCTCTTGCAGGTGATAAATGCTATCGAGCAGGACTATCGGCTGCCACCGCCTATGGATTGTCCAAATGCCCTGCACCAGCTAATGCTTGACTGTTGGCAGAAGGATCGAAACCACAGACCCAAATTTGGGCAAATTGTCAACACCTTAGATAAAATGATCCGAAATCCTAACAGCCTGAAAGCCATGGCACCTCTCTCCTCTGGGTATGTATCTGTCTTCCTCTTGTCCTTTGGCTTCTATTTCCAGATCTGCTGTCCTTTGTGTCCTGGTAGGAACCATCCTTGCATCTCTCTAGGCCTCCATATTTAGAATCATAGAATCATTTAGGTTGGAAAAGACCTTTAAGATCATCGAGTCCAACCATCAACCATATCCACTAAACCATGTCCTGAAGTGCCTTGTCCACATGCTTTTTGAATACCTCCAGGGATGATGACTCAACCACTTCCCTGGGCAGCCTGTTCCAATGCCTAGCAACCCTTTCAATAAAGAAATTTTTCCTAACATCCAATCTAACCCTCCCCTGCCACAACTTGAGGCCATTTCCTCTCATCCT
>VYZV01040413.1:54086-75066 GCA_013401275.1 Pandion haliaetus
GGGCCACCTGGGCACACTGCCAGCTCATATTCAGCCGGCTGTCAACCAGCACCCCCAGGTCTTTTTCTGCCAGGCAGCTTTCCAGCCACTCTTCCCCAGGCCTGTAGCATTTCATGGGGTTGTTGTGACCGAAGTGCAGGACCTGGCACTTGGCCTTGTTGAACCTCATACAATTGGCCTTGGCTGAACAATCCAGCCTGTCCAGATCCCGCTGCAGAGCCTTCCTACCCTCGAGCAGATCAAACCTCCCTCCCAACTTGGTGTCACCTGCAAACTTACTGAGGGTGCACTTGATCCCCTCGTCCAGATCATTGATAAAGATATTAAATAGAACTGGCCCCAGTACTGAGCCCTGGGGAACATCACTTGTGACCCACCGCCAACTGTATTTTAACTCCATTCACTTCTGGGCTTGGCCATCCAGCCAGTTTTTTACCCAGCAAAGAGTACACTTGTCTAAGCCATGAGCCTCCAGCTTCTCAAGGAGCATGCTGTGAGAGACAGTGTCAAAGGCCTTATTGATGTCCAGGTAGACAACATCCACGGCCTTCCCCTCATCCATTAGGTGGGTCACCTGGTCATAGAAGGAGATCAGGTTCGTCAAGCAGGACCTGCCTTTCATGAACCCGCCTTTCATGAACCCATGCTGGCTGGGCCTGATCCCCTAGTTGTCCTGCACATGCCATGTGAGCACACTCAAGATGAACCGCTCCATAATCTTCCCCGATACCGAGGTCAGGCTGACACACCTGTAGTTCCCCAGATCCTCCCTCCGATCCTTCTTGTAAACGGGAGTCACACTGTCAAGCCTCCAGTCGTCTGGGACCTCCCTGGTTGACCAGGATTGCTGAGAAATGATGGACAGTAGCTTTAGAGGCAGCTTGGCCTGTGTTGTTTGGTCCTTTATACAAAGGGTGTTAAAAGATGTCAAGGTCACGCTGGTCCCTCTTCTTGGACAGGTTAGATCTGGTGAACACAGGCAGCTCATTGAGTTGGACAGTGTACTCTGCACAGTTAGAGGAGCATCTTGGTTTCATGTACACGTGATTGCTGGATGGGTGTGGTTGCTTTGGTAGTCCAATCTCATATGCAGTGGAGGCAAATAAATCCTTGTCAGGCAATATGGTGTTTCCCTGGACTGGGTGGGGGATACACCAACTTGTGGGAAGCACTGGCCCCATTATGAGAATGTACTTTCTCCCCTTGTGCAGCCAGGATTTTAGAGCTGCATTCCATCATCTTTGATGGCTTCTACCTCTCCTGTACAAACTGATCCGGAAAGACTTCTGTGATGCTCTGCACAGTCCTTCCCTCATTTGAATAGAATGCTTTCTGGGTGATACTTAATAATAAGTTGCGGTGCAGGCACTGTGAATGATGCTCGTCCAGGTCCCTCTAGCTGATGGAGGGTGCAGAACTACACGTGCTTGCTGCTGTTTGTTCTGCTCATTCTCCATTTCTGTGTTGCAGGATGAACCTCCCCCTACTTGACCGCACAATCCCGGATTATACCAGCTTCAACACTGTGGATGAATGGCTGGATGCCATCAAGATGAGCCAGTACAAGGAGAGCTTTGCCAGTGCTGGCTTCACCACCTTTGATGTAGTATCTCAGATGACTGTAGAGTAAGTGGCCAGGCTCCTAGTCCGAAAGCACAAGGAAAAGTCGCAGTAGTTTAAGAACAATTGGTCATTATTGAGTTAGTTTTTATTTTCACATGATGTAGTTTTACTTTTATAGAATTTGTTCATTTGTGGACACACTTTTAGTGTATTCAGTTTCTGCAGAACTACTCCGTTCTGCAGGCTGTCTTGTCTCCAGACCATGTGTCTGTCATTCTGAATATGCAGAATGCATGTCCCCACTGCAAAAACATCCCCCCCAAGGGTCTCCAAAACCCCAGCATGGAACAAATGCAGATTTCAGGCCGGCATCAGACAATTTTCCAGCCACTCAAGAGCACGTTTAGATTTCTCAGTCCTCTTGGATGTATTGTGTATTGGCAATGGAGACAAGCATGCAGCAAACAAATTTCTACCTAAGAAAGGCCTCTGGAAGTCCAGATGGTTTCTAGTTTGTTCTGAATTCTCCTGCATCACTAAAAACATCCCTCAGTGGCAAAAATCTTCGCAAGTTCTTCAGAGAAAGCAGCAGTTGAAATCCATTTGTGGTGGCTTTTAAATCCCGTGCGGCTAGCTGGGGCTTTGATGCCTCTCGTGAAAGATTTGTGGTTGGTTGCAGTTAGCTTTAGAAACCCCGCCTAAGAAAGCACCAAGCATTAAAGCCATCTGTAAGTGCAACGATGTCTGGTAACCAGTAAGGTTTTTGGATTTGGTGCCTAATTCCAGACTTTAAATCTACCAATGTATCATAACTCATTCATGCAAACAGCCAAACTGACCTTTTCTGGCTTTTTGTACTTATATGCTGCCAGGAAATTCACGTGGCAATTCTGACTGTTTCAGTACATCTGTGGTACAACCCCAAGGCCCTGGGGATGATTCTGGCACACTGTAGGCTGTGTGCATACAACAGAAAGAGGGTCCATAAAATCTGAAGGACAGGGAAGAAGAAATTTGACCAAACTGGGACATCACACCTGCACCACAACCCAACCCTGCCTAGGTTGTGCCATTTGCAAAATATATATATATATATATAACAGCATACAGTTCTGCAGGCAGTCAGCTAATGAAGTCTGTTTTTTCACGGACATGCTCAGTGTCCCTTAAATGCCACTTCTCCCATTTCCTTACCATGTCCCTCAACAATATTTTCCAAGTCCTCTCTGAGTGCCTTCATCATGATCACAAGGGTATCCTCAGCTCACATCCCCACGAGTTTTGACAAACCTCCCTTCCACATTTCTCACCTGCTTGGCTGGACATAATAATAGAGAGGACGCTCCAAGTCCTTTTTCCTTGGGAAATCATGCTGCAACATTACTTGAAACCACCTTTCTGTGTTCACTGGTCTTTGCAGAAGTAGGTAATCATGTAAGTGGAGCTGAATTGCCATAAGACACTGTTTTCTTCAAATTTGGATAGCCAGCAAAGTGTAAATGTTTACTGAAGACTGATTCAGTTCACCAAATCCACATGGTTTCAACACTGACCTACTTGAAAGGTTTCTCACTGGTTTGTCTGCAGTCTGGGCTACCTGGGCCACCACATGATCTATGTCCAGGGCAGAAAGCTTAGGAAGCTTTTGACTGTGCAGGGCCACAGTCTTCTTCTGGTTTACAGACATGAGTGAAGACTTCGGGCTTTGTTCCCAATCAGAACAAAAGCAAAAGTCAAAGTGCCAGATTTGTCCAAGGAGGAAAATTCCCTAGCTCAGCACATCTGGCTGGGGCAGAGGAGGGAATGGAAAGCCCTTGCAGCAAGAAAAGCGGTCACTGTGAAGGACACCATCCTGGGTGCCAGAGTTATGTAGTGTATTAGCAGATTTCCAGTTGTTTTGCTGAGCAGGAGTCTGGGTGGCAGCAAAGCTGTGTGTTGGGTGTTCAGTCTCACACCGATCTCAGAGGGCATCGGCTGAAGCATGCTCCAGAAGTGGTCTCCAACCAGTTACCACCAGCCAGAATGTGTAAATCTGTGGCATAGCCCCATGCCCAGCTTTTCTTCTTTAGGCTCCTTTTGTTTGACCAAAGAGACATGGTCTAAAGCAAGCGTTAAAGCAAACATACAGGTTCATGTGCCACTCATGCTAGAGGATTTTCTTCTACCTTTCCTCGGAGCTCCTGTTTACCCTTCTTTGCTCATTGACTTCCACTCTAAAACAGGCAAAGATTTTGCCACACTTCCTCTTAAAAGTCTGTTCTTAATACTCAAGGAAGAAGAAAAGGCAACTGAGTCAGGTATGGGTAACATCTCATGAATGCCATCTGTTCCCTGATCAGAAGTTGTGACTGAGATTTATCTGCCAAGAGGGAGATGAGTAGAAAACTCAGCTGGAGTTATCACAGATAGGACTAATGCAGAGTCACACTCATGCTCTTGGCATGACCTTTATTTTTCCCAGATGCCTAATATCTATAAAAAATAGAAGCAGTGCAAAAATTAGATTGCTGTGATTTAGCAAAGGGGATAAGTAGCAAAAGTTTATCATTTCATGGCCTCATCAGATGAAAGCAAAAGTAGCAAGAACAGCCATCATCTGCACAGGCAGAGTTTGATTCACAGTGATGAGGGTGTAGCACATCCTGTTTGTGTGTCTCCAGGGATGGAAAAAATAGGTTACTGTGTCACAGAATGAGAGAGAGAATCCAAACATGCAAAGAAATAAACAAAGCGATATAAGGGTGGAAAACCTAAGGCAAATTCATTTACAAGCAGTGAGCAGGGCCTGTGGTATTTTGTTTCACACTCTCTATTGAGGTTCCGGTACTGTGGGGGTGGTGCAGATAGGTAGCAAATGCAAAGACTGGGAGGATAAGCCAGAAAGAGTCAAAAAGAAAGAGTAGAGGTTTCACCAGGTTTGCACATATTTGTTGCATTTATGCAATAAATCTGTGGAGGCTTCAGTTCCCTACGCATCACACTCATATATGGGCTTGTTCTGCTGTGAGAAAATGTCTTCTCATATTTATGTGGTGTTTGTTTCTTTTCCTCCCCAAGGGACATTCTGCGAGTTGGGGTCACTTTAGCAGGACACCAGAAGAAAATTCTGAACAGTATCCAGGTGATGAGAGCACAGATGAACCAAATTCAGTCTGTGGAGGTTTGATTGCTATGTGTCCTCCTACTCCTCTTCCTTGAGGCCCTGCTCCCCTTTGCCCCTGTATGTCCAAGCTCCGGTTCTTGAGTGTTCTGCATAGACCAGAGACAGGCAGCTGCTCTGAGGATCATGGCAACAGGAAGAAACACCCTGTCATCGACAATGAGAAGTCACCAAGAGCTAGAATTTAAGCAATGGAAAAAGGGAACAAAAAAAAAGACAACTATTTTGAAAAAAAAAAAAAAAAAAAAAACCCCTGAAATATTTTTAAATAATAATAAAGCAATTGCATTCTTGAAAAGGGCTCCAAGACCAATGGGAGTCTCCAAAGGAAGAGAAGAGAGCAGCTTCATCTGTTTCCTCTTGCACAAGGCTGCTGCAGCTGGGCCCACACAACTCTGGAGGAATGAGACTTTTTCAAGAAGATGAATGCAAAGAAAGGTCATGAGAAGCACTTCTCTTTCTCACATGGGATGGCAGCTCTGGGAATGTCCTGCAGCCAGCAGTCCTTCCCAAAAGCCCCTTATAGCAAATCAAAGGGGAGAGAGAGCTGAAGCTCTCTGGTGCTGTGGAACCAAGTGCATCTCAGAAATTGATGGACTTCTTCAAAAGCTGAAGACTTTTTTTTTAAACAAATAAACTGAGACTAGAAGAGGCTGTTTCTGACAAATGAGAAGGAATCTGTAACGCTTGGGGGGGGGTGGGGATGGGGAAAACCAATCCTTTTTACGTCTCTTATTTTCTCTTGTCATGGAACGGTTTTGTGACAGTTTCCTAAGGGTCCGTCCATCCACCCTCCAATGGCATCATTGTTTCATACATATCATATGCACAAGACTTTTAGTGATGTCCTCACTAGATGCCAATGATCTTTCCCCAGAAGACTTCCCAAGTACAGTATGTAGTAGTTTTTGATTACAAATGCTGATGTGTACCTTTATTTTTCGGTTGTCATTGTTGGGAGATTTGTCCTTTTACCTTGTTTTGTTAACACCAGTTTGTGAGTTTGGGGTTGGGAATTTTTGGTTGGTTGGGTTTTCTTTTAATGAAAAAGAAATGACATCTCCAAGCATCATATCATTCAAGAACATAAATCCCCTTCCCTGTGGAAGGAAAAATTGCAGCTTATTGACAATATGCCAGGAGAAAAATTTTTTTATATGCACATTTCCTCCCATTTGCTTATTTGTTATTTTGCAATTTGTCATGGCCCAACAGATGTTTCTAACCATTGGGGTTCCAGTTGTTCACCAAGATGAAATGACCACCTGCTCAATTCAGGGTTGCTGGTGCAGGGGTGAGCAGCATCACAGAGGGTTTGTGGGTTTTGGTTTTTTTTGCAGGGGGCAGGGAAAGACAGGGGAGGGTGGATGGGTTGTGGGAGGGAATGATGACTCCACAGCTGGCTGTCAGAGCCCTTTGCAAATGTCTGACTGCTTAAGGTGTCAGATTGGTGCATGGACCACAGAAAGGCAGGGTAAGCCTGCTCCTCTAAGAGGAGCTCATGGCACATGGTTTCTCGGAGTCTGAATTGTGTTAGCTGCCAGGTTGTGGATGGCTCACTACAGTAACCAAACTCTGTGGATGTGTTCTGTGCCCTTTGGGGACCCAGTCCCTTCATTAGACGATGAGCTGGGGGCTCTGAGGCATCTTCACTCTCAGCCAGTTGCCTCGAGGAGAGCAAAGGCAAAAACTCTGATCTGGTAACCCAGGTCTCTGGAGGCAAAATGCTATGGTTGAAGCTGAATGGTCAATCAGTGGATTTAGATAACTGAAATAAATACTTTAGTTGCTGACCAGGTCTTTGGTATGTGTAAATACCACCAACCAAGCACAGGGATGTACAAATGAGCTTGTTCTCCCTGTTCAGCACCACCTTGTATCCTTTTAAACATGCCTACCACCACCCACCTTCCTCTGGCCCCATGTGGCATATTTCCATACATCTCCTGGCCATGGCCAGCATAACTTGTGTTTACAAGCCCTTGTCTGCCATTTCTGTGTCATCCTCCACTCATTTTCAGCAGCATGGGGCGTTGAAGGCATGTTCACTGGGAGCTGGTTTGCTGTATTTTCTGGGAGTTCAAACCAAGAGGAAGTGTATCTGATGTGGACGAAACTCCCAAGCTATCTAGACCTCTGTGGCCAGACATCAGCTCCCTAGACTGCTTGTAAAATATGAGGCCATTTACAAAATTCTTAGCATTTTCCACTTTCAGACCAGACCTGACAACGAAGGACTTATGAGTGGCAGCAGGGCATTCCCTACAAGTGAGAGTTACTTCTCTGCTTAGCTCTTGCACTGTCCCAAAGTTTGGTGCACAGCTTCAGCAGCAGGGGCCTTCACTGAAGGAATTTTCCCTCCATCCCCTATTCATCTGAAATCTCTAGTGCAGGATTGTCTTTTCATTTGTATACAGTACTTCCCTGTTCTTGCATCCAAAAGTAAATGTGTAGTCATGTGAACATCAGTAGCAGGTGTATGCTGGGAGTACCCAGTGTATTCTACAGGGAGTATTCTGCACTCAGTGTCCACAGTGCATCCCTTCTGACAGCAGTGCCATTGCCCTACAATCTCTTTCAGATGGCAGAATATGACAGAGGGAGAGTGAGGTATGAGTGGACTATAGGCAAGTTGTATGCATGTGGTGCCTGGACATAGTCAGCTGTCTGTCCTATATCCAGCCTGTTTTAGCCTGTGTATCTAGTGAAGGGATGGTTTTAATGCCTTTGCATTTAAAAAGTACTGCTCCTGGTCAGGAAGTGGACTCAACTTTTAAAGAGCAGCATGCAAAAATCAATGGTATCAACCACACAAAGTGCTTGCAGAGGGTGCGCAGAGAAACAAGAAGCTTCTCTGTGCACTCTGTCCTGTGGAAGTGTGGAGCAGCAGTGAGAACTGCTCACATGGTGTGCCTCTGTCTCACATTGTAGCTGCTGTCTTTTAACGAGGAACAGTTGTCAGTCTTTCCCAGAGGCATGTCTGAAGCTGTTTGCTGGCAGTCCAGGGTGAGGGAAGCATGATGCTGTGCCAAGTTGTCTAGCCACAGCCATCCAGCTACTTTATGTACAAGGGAGCTTTGCAAGGAGAGCTGTCTGTCTAGAAAACTCACCAGCAAATTCCTGTGGGGCAGCCATGTGGAAGGAGCACATGATGCCCTTCAGTTGTCCTTCACAGACAATTCTTGACTGTTCTCTACCATCCCTTACATTCCTGCAGACACTAAGGAGGAGCAATGGCCAGGCAGCATCCCTTCAGAGCCAGTCATTATGAGACAGGGCTTGGAAGGGCACTTCAGGTCTTCTTCATTTGGAGACATTTTTTCTTAATGCACTGAATCTCCTCACTGGCTAGCATATACGCATCTACCTACCAGACCCAACCCACTGTGAAGGATGGGACCATACCAAGCTCAGTGCCGCAACTCACCAAAGCTGTGGCAGCTGTCTGCAGGACAGAGAAAGCACATCCTTGTCTCTTCTTGTGACCAAAAATCATCTGGTGTTGGTACTGAAAGTAACACATTCCCATCTGTTTATACCAGGCATCGCTGTGACATCTGTCTGTATTTGACTGTGTAGGACTAATGGAGAACTGGACCTAAAATAGAAATGAACCATAAAACACTGCAATTTACTGCATCCCTCCAGCTCTCCTGGGAGCATGAGGAACCAAGTTCCTGTAAAGTACTTTGGTTGTAAATGCCTCTGGAGCATGTTCCAGTGGGGGCAGAGTCAATAAGTGACTTTAACATATTTATTTCATGGGTATCAAATGTACTGCTATGAAATACGAGTCTAGTGGCAAAATTCAACTTCACGGGGAGAACATGTAACAAGGGGAAAAGGCACTTGCTAACACTGACACTGTGAAATCCTGTTGTGCATGTGCATGTGTATGTGTGCATGTGTGAATACTTAAGAAAATTTATGATGAGATTTTTCAGGCAGCTTGTTGCAATTTTCACACTTCCCCTGCACCTTTCAAGCTACCTCCCAGACCTACCCTTCTCCTCCTCTGTTTCCCTGCCATCTTCTGCTGAGGGTCACCCATATCTGGCAATGGCAGCCAGTAGCAGACCTGAGCAGGATGCTAGGTTGAAAATACTAAGTTGGTTGGCCAGTGATGTCGTCAAATCATGCAGATCATCATGGGGCAGAGTGGAGAAAGCAAAGCATATGTGGATAGTAAAAAGTTAAAATACATTTGGTGGGTCATTTTCAGTTGTTGCTATCAGCCCTTTATCTGGAATTAACAGCACAGGGGTGTGCCAGGCAAAAAGAAAGACAAACTTGTTAAATACAGCACTGACGTGAGGAATTGCTTGCTCTTGCCAGCTGTGGGGACACAGGAACAGGGGACTATGAGCTGCACTCCCCTCCCCAAATTATTTTCCCCTCCCCAGTAAAATCTCATAACTACCTTTCATAAAGTTAAGGGAGATTGGTGGTTTGCAGCAACTGAGGAGCTGCTTGCTACAGTCTGGCTTCTCTCCATAGCGTCCTCACTACTGAGCAGTAATCCATGCACGGGGCTTCCATGTGATCTGGGTAAACGTGGCTGTCACAGGCTTTACTGATTATGCAGTATTAATTTAGTATTATAATTCAAATGTAATTCAAATGTAGAGTTTTATCCCACAACACCATGCTAGTTGTCATATAGTGGAGTCATCTTGTTAGCATGGTTGATCAAAATGCACCAGTGTTGGCAAGAAGAGAACTATGTGCAGGGAAGCATGTAAAATCGTACCCTGTGCAAGGCTGGGAAGAAAGCGGTGCTACATCTTCATGTAGCTCTGGCTTGGAAGATCTGCCATAAAAGGACTGTTGGCCAACCACAATAGCAGGATCGTGCTCTCTTCACTGGCTGCTTAAGCACTATCCAGTGCAGAGTTGCCTCCTGGTCTGGCATTTCATGAGCAAAGGAGAGAGTCTGTTTTATCAGTATTAGGTGCTGGCGATACTAATAATGCTTTTCCCACACCACTTGAAGTTGTTCTTTGAATTGGTGTTAAAGGAAAGGTTCTTTCCTAGTAATCATCACACAGGCTGCAGATTAGCAGTGGCCTGTAGAGAAAACCTCTTTGTGGGTTTAAGCAGTTGAGAAAACTTCTTGTTATATTTTCCAGGCTGATTTATATGAAACCTGGAGTCAGGACTTGAACTCTGCTGCATCATTAACAGTTGTATCCTCTGATGATATAATAAATATGTGGCTGCCTTGGATGTATGAATCCAGAGTGTCTGGAAGTATCACTGTTGTCTGATTTGTTTTAGTGGAGTTTATTTTTTAATGTATTTCCTCTTCCTTCCTGCATGTCTAACTCAAGGCTGATTTAATGTAGGTCTTTTTCCATCTTCAAAAATTTTACATACTTACAAGTTCTTCACATAAAGGATTCCGCATTTCCTCCTTCAAAGTTATATGAACAACTAATGTAGTACCAACTTCATTTTTATATTCTGCTGGCAGTTATCCAATGTCATTAAAGCATCCTAAAAATTACCTTCTTTGCTGTGTTCCCCTCCTTTTACACTGCAATTTCTTAGTGAACTGGTGTTTGACATGCTTTCAGCTCTAGGACTAATAGACCTTTATATCAATCAATTAAGCCAAATGACATGTCATCAGAGTTGCATGATCTGAGCTGTACCTGCTTGTAGTCAATACAACAATTCTGTCCTGGAGCTTTAGTTTGTGACTTGAGCCCTGGTCCCACCTGCCTGTCATGTTGGTTCCACCACATTCACAATTCAATGCAATTCTGCCAATGGCTGTCTCACGAGCAATTGCCACCAAAAATTCTCTTCCATATTACTGATTTCATCTTGTCATTGCTGAGAGCTGCTAGAATCCTCCTACTATGCAGAATATACATTTTTTTTATCTTCAGTCACATTTTAGCCTTGTCTTTAGACTTCTCCAGGATGACTTTGCTTCTTGTAGCTATTGAGCCCTTCCCAAAGATAGGACACAACTTTGGCCTGTGTTTGCTTCCATATGTGTTACAATTTTCCATAGTTCTCCTAGAACCACCCCACACACACACTCTGCAAATTTTTCCTGGAATTCACCTTATTTCTCTCCCTCTGTTATTCCTGCCAACTTGACTTACAAATGTTATTTGCAGAAATTTGGGACTGGAAGCAAGAAGTCCTCTCTCCCCACAAATCTTTGTCTTAATATGCATTCTCAGCTGTCTTAAAATTGATTCAGCAGTTTCTCTCCCTTTTTTTTTTCAATTCTGCAAGAAATTTCTCTGCAGTCTTGTACTTTGTAGGAGTGCAGCAGCAGTCCCATTTCTGTAGCACTGTATGATCACTGACTTGCTCACTCCAACCACAGACTGTTAGATATTCATGGTGCCCCTGACTGCCATTCCTGCAAACAAGCCACAAGACTTGACTTTGCATGCCTCTCTTTTTTTTTCCAGGAACTCTGTTTTGCCTTCATGAAAAAAACCCAAGTGTTTGGTTGGTCCATTTCCAGTTTTTTCATGCCAGTAAATTTCAGGAATTTTTCAGTTGCCTCAACTGTAGCTTCTACCTCTAAGGTCAGTCTTCAGTTCCTGCACAGATGTGATGCTGTATCCTTTGATGATTTCTACTAACTCTAGTAGGAAAGGATTAAACTTTGTTGAGTCTTTAATAGCCTAACAGCTATGTTAGCAAAAACTAATGGAAGACATTCAAGAAGGACTAGGGGGAAGCATGTTATTCTACCCTGAGGCTTAAGCTGGTAGTCAAATCATCCCTTTCTCCAAATTGCCTTTCTTCTGCACTTCCAGCTCACTGACTCCAGTTTGTGATGAGTGAGCTCGTTTGTGAATCTGGGAGATGGAGGTTGACAAAAGCACCAGACCCCACCTTAACAGTGCCTCGCAGGCATTGTGGACACCAGCCTGAGACAGATGGTGTGGTCAATCCACATCCTTGCTTGGCCTTTGCTGGTGGAGAATAAATGTGAAGTCTCTGATTGCTAACAAATATTAGCACTCAGTAGCCTTCACACAAGAATGTTGTTATGAGCCAGTAAATCTCTGATGTGCTGGCTTCTCAAATGCTGGCGATACTTTTGTTCTCCTCTACTCAAAAGGGATACACAGAAACTAAGAAGGCCCAGATACGGGCCTCAGGAACAGCCAGAAGTCTTTGGGAGGTATAAAAGGTAAAGAGATTTTGATCCTTGGTCTGGCAGAGGTAAACCATGATGATAAAAAAATTTCATGCCATTAAATCAGGAAAGATGTGAGTAAGGTGAATAAACAGCAGCCACTATTTCTCACAGTAAAAGCACTAAGGCAGGTGAAGCAGAATATTCTTTGGCACAAAGCACAATGATTGAAGGGTGGAACTCATTGCTGGAGCACCAAGCATTGGATGGATTCAAAAGATGACTGGACAAATTTGTGGAGGAATAATCTCCTCAACACAAAAATACCTCTTCCAGTTTTTCTGGGTCACGGATGCCTGGGGGCATGGGGTGTGTAACAGCATTCCTACAGCACTTCTTTCATACCATTGTATTCTTGGGACTGACACATTTTAAATCTCTTAAAAGCCCAAAGTCTTTATCAGGCATCACTGATTTTCCATTCTTCACTCTTTCTGGTGAAGGATTTCTCTGTGGAACCCAAGGGCTTCCTGTGTCAGAGGAAACCGCTTGCTTCCTCCTCCCAATTTCTTGTGTAGCACAATGCATCCCTGGGACTCAGAGCTGCAACGTGTCATCAGTGCCTCAAGCAGCAGTAATGGCACAAGAAGGGCGATTTTCTTGGTGGTCCATCATGATCTGGATGTGGAAGCTCTCTATGGCAGCATCCTCGCCTCAAATCTTCTTTTAAGTTTCAGAAAACCTTATGCACAGAGGGGGCTCCTGGCATAAGGAGAGGTCCCTTTCTTTCTTTCCTTCCTCTGCTATGTCTTGGTTTCTGACAGTGAGACTGTTGCCCCTCTGCACTGGAGGTTGGCACAGCCTGCGTGAGCAGTTGCTGGTGGTTGCTTGGGTATCTAACCGTGAGTCCAGATGGACCCATGACAACTGCCTCAAGGATGAAAATGCAGGAGAGGAGCCTGGGACAAGCTTCTAAAATGGGCAGAGAGGTCTCGGTACAATGGAGTGATTCAGGGCTGGGCTGGGTGCATGCAGTGAAATCCCAGAGGCACCCTAGAGCAGGCATTGAGTGCTGGGGGCTCCAGGACAAGATACAGACGGGTATTAAGTGCCAGGTTCAGTTGTGATGCTGGCCCAGCTCTGAAGATGAATTTGTTCTTTATGTCCTGGGGACAACTTAGATTCAGACAAAAAAAACCCCTTCTGTTGTTGCTTAGGCTACCTTAATGACAAGTGAAAAGCTATTTGACATGGGCAATGATTAGTTTCCCTCTGCAGACCAGCCCAGGAATGTGGGAGATGGGGCTGTCTGGAGCAGAAGGGGTCCCTGGCAGTGTAGTCCTGGGCCCCTGCAGAGCCTTGTATGCTGTAGGAGACCAGGGAAGGGACACAGTGTTTGGTGTACTGCTTCTTGCTTGGCCCCCTCTGGGCTCTCCTCTCCAGTAGGGGCTGGAAGGGGGATGACAAGTGTATTTCTAGCTGATGATTTTATAAATGCTCTGATGGTTCTTTTTTTCTCTGAAAATCCTGCTCCTATGTTTATGACCCCAGGAGCACTGGGGCCATACATAAATCACAGCTTTTATTGCAGGACAGCCCAACCCTCATGTGAGGAAGTCAAGTTGCAGGACTATGGGTTTCATGTTGGCCAGCCCACCTTCTAATGACCACTGTATCTGTTCCCACCATACCTGAACACCTCACAGTCTGTAAAGCCCATGTCCTAGAGGCAAGCCAAGGCTTTCCACAGGACTGAGGCACAGAGAAATACAGACTGACAGCCACAAAGAAGTCAGGGTACAATTCCTGTTTAAACAGCTGAGTTCAAATTGCAGGAGTTCCCAAAAGACTGTGGTGCTTCTGGAGTAAGGACTTGCTCAGGGTCACACAGTCAAGTGTGGCTAGGTCCCTCAGGCCAGTAGAAACACTGACCATCGTGCCTTCAAACTCCAGAGTTTTCTTCCAAGCTGTTCAACAGTGGAAGGAAGTGAGATACCCCAGCTCATCCTACCCAGGATTAGCCATGTGCGGAGTGGACAGACAATTCTGGTCACCCCTGTCCCATCAAACACTGAGAAGATCTGGGCAGCAAAAAAAATGGTTTGAAGAGGGGTGGCAGGAAAGACTCCCTGGAGGGTGAGAGACTAAACGTGAGCTTGGGCTCTCAAACAACTGCAGTTTGTGGATGCCCTGACACGTGCCCCTTCGGCAAGGATAGCAATCCCTGGTGCACACATCTCCAGTGTGCCAGGCTGTGGTCCTTCTCCTAGATCATCCAGATTCTTCTGTTGAGGTCCTGGCTTCACTTCTCCCCGCTTCATAATGGCCCTCCTGAACCAAGACCACACATCACAGCACAGCCCTTGCTGTCCTGCTGGAGGGGGGGAAATCAGAGACTGGGGGTTTGTATCTGTTCCTTTGCTTATGGATCCAAGCATAGACCCCTGCATTGGGGAGCATTCTGTTAGATGCCCTCCTCCAGTGACTTCTCCACCCACTTTTCAGCCTGCGACCCTTGCACCCCTTTCTTTTTTATTGCTTGCCCTCCATCATCAGCTGTCTGTTCTCTGCATTATTTCTTTGCCCTCTGTCCCTTCCCCAGTATAGGAGAGCAGGACGGTTTGTTTAGGTTTGAGCCATCGCCAAGGATTCCCTTCCTTGGAGCTTGCTCAGCACGTCTCTGCAGGAAACCTGTTTTTAGCTATATTTCTTCCCATGAAAAAAATCCCCCCTCTGCCTATCTGTCTTCCTCCCTTTCCTCCCTGGAAACACCAGCCACCTCGCATCTCAGATCTTCCTAGATAACGAAGTAGAAAGTTGTATGAAACTGGGGCAGGTGTGTCAGGATCCTTGGTCAATGTTCCCATGGAATAGTTCAGGGAAAAGGGTCCAACCGTGCCTCTTATCCACACGTAAATGAGCATGCCCATCAGTCTCAGGATATGATTTCTATTCCCAGGTCTGCTCTGGAAAGGCTTTGCTGGCCTTGTGTCACTCCTTGCCATGCCATCTCTTTTGGATGGACTGTGAAGTCAGTCTACCCAGGTCATGCTTTGAGGCCCCATTTTAAGTTTTGTGGGGGTGTTCGAGGGGTTGAAGCCAGAGCCAAGCAGTAGCAGTTGCTGCTCGAGAAATGAGCCTTGTGTTTCAAAGCACTGTCCCAAGGAAAGCCATGATCCCCACTCACTTAGCCAAGCCATGGTCTGAGTGGTGGTGGGGTGCAGGACACAGGTGAGTTGCAACTAGGAGCTCAAAGACCTCCATTCAGGGTGAGCTGGGCACAGATATTCAAACTGCCCTCTGCAGCCCCAGATGCCATATATCAATGGGCTTTGGAGGAATGGAATAGCCAACATAGCTGTCCGTGTTTCCATTTTAAAAGAGTCCTTGCAGGGAAGATCTTTTCCTAGCTCGGAGACTAATGCCCATGTCAGCAACGAAAGGGAGAAAGCAAGAAGGTCCTGGAGGGAAGGAAGTCTTATACTGAGGTCTGAAAGGTGAGATGTGGAGGTAGCAGTAATGTAGCAGGGAAGAGGATGGATGAGCACTGTGGCAACAAATCCTCTTGCCTGTCAGGGCGTTGGATTACTGTGGTTTGCTCATATGGCTCCTCCAACGTGACAAGGTGAGAAGCCGTCAGCTTTCACTGGAAGATTTGTGGAGGAGCTGCCTATGTCATTGGGAAGGTTTGTAGAGAGAGGAGATTTGCTGGGCTCTGGCCTCCTTGTCATGGCTTTGGAAGGAGCTGGCAGTACAGGCTGGGGAAATTATGTGTATCCTTCAACCGCCCAAAATCAAATGTGTCCAGTCAATGCTACATCCTGTCATCCCCGTAACACTAGTCCAAGGATACCTTAGTTGGGCTCCAGGGGCATCCCCAACCCTGGTTTCCTACTCTTCGTCATCCTGTATGTTGGCCATGGCCCTGTGGATAATGTAATGCTTTTCATGACAGTATTTGTATTTTTTTAATTGTGAATGGGGAGATAGTGTGCAGGTTCTTGTTACACAGGGATGTGTCTTCCATTCAGACCAGGGCTTCCCCTGGCTTTGTCAGATGTCTTTTGATGTTACTGAGAAAAATAAAGAAAGAAAGAAATCAGATGTATTTATAAAGGAAACAGAAACCCGCTGCTCCAATGCCTTTGTAGGAGTATTTTTAACAAAACATTTTTTCAAAATAAATGTGAATTGTAAAGTTTAAAGCATTTGCTTGTGGCTTTCTTTTCTAGGTGCTTTGTCCAACTTTTGCCCTTCCCAATAATTCTGCTCGGGTGTAAATATTATGGTAGACAAACATGAGGGATATTGATCTCTTCGAGAGCAGAAAACATGCCCAGAGCTTGTTTAGTGCCAGGGAAATGACTTGAAGATAAACAGGTATCACTGTTACTCTACTTAAACGGTTTAGTTTGAATAATTAATTGACAAATGTAGCCATTTGCTCCACTTGTAAATTATCCAGAAGAACGCTTTGTTTGTCATTAACTTGTTCTTTAGTTAAAAATATGGTACAAATTTATAAGCGCACGTTTGAGTATTTGAACTTACAACTTCAGTGATTATTTTGCTTGGTCTTCATTATTCATGGAGCAAAAGGGTATCTTAGTCCTATGACATTTCAGCTGCCCAATGAATTGACAAACAGTGGTAAACAGGAGGAGGAAACTCAAGGCAATTCAGTGTTCAAGCAACTACCTCCCAGCTTGAACCCCATGTCAGAAGTAAATCATAGCTGTTTTCATGAGAATCCTGCTCCCTTGACAACCCTGCATGTAAAAAAAAAAAGAAAATCACATATGTAAATGGTCATTGTAAATTGGTGAAAGGATCAAGTTCTATGGAAATGAACTCAATGCTTTTATTTTAATTACTATCCACTAATTCTTCTCTGCAGTAATCTTTCAGCCCTTAAGTCATGCACACTGAGAGAACTAGGTGTAGTTTAGATGATTGATATAAATAATATAGCAAATAGACTGTATAGACCATTAGCTGTCATAATCTCACATTCAGCTGCAATAAAGAGTTTTGAGTCATAATAACATCAAAAATTTAGTTCATAATCACGGATCTATGATGTCTGATTCTGTCACCCTCCTACTTCCTTTCCAAAGGAAAAAGAAATTTCTGCATGCATTTGTCAGAAGCTTAAGTTTGCTTGTTTGTAACTGAAGTAAATATTTCTGTAGTCATAAGACATTTCTGTACAGCTACATTCAGAAAGCAGGAGCTGGATGTACATCTAAATCTTTGGGTCGAGGCCTGAACCAGCCAAATCCATTCTCTGCACATGATCAACGCACAACAGTTCTGAAATGTCTTGTCAGTGAGAAATACTGATGGGAATCATCAGACTGAAACCAATAAACCTAAGAAGTAATTTCTTCAGCTGTTAATCAGCATCATTCCTTCTGGCACTACAAATCTGGAAGTAGCCAAACAGGGCATAAGTTTGCCCCTTTTTCATGGGATCCTGGAAAGGCCCTAAAGGTGCTTGGGTAGAGAGCCATATCTCCTGCAGTGACAGCTCTTCCCAAGAGCCTGGGACTGATAAGCAGCAAGGAGCATAAGCCACAGGAGAAGGAGGACTGTGAAAAATGGGATCCCTGAAAGGGGCCAAATAGTTCTGAGCCATGTGGAAGTGGGTGTAGCTGATGCTTGCCCACTCAGACACTGAATCTCAGCCCACATGCAGGACAAGCACAAAGGAGGGTCTTGGCAAGGCAGCAAAGGCATTAACGATCTTTCCTGTCTGGAAAGCTCACCTCCCACCTCACTGGCCTAGTTTGCTGGGGAAGAGTGTTGTCTCCATCTGGGGCAAGACCCCATCTCTGATGGAAACATTTTGAACAAATGATGGGGCCATCATCATCTCCCAAGAACTTCTTTGGGCAAACCTGAAATTCTTCCCAAGCAAGCCAGATTTTCAGCATTATTGGTTCCAGGTTGGTGCATTAATCTGGGCCAGACAGTCTGCTTCTAGCTCTCCCATGACCAATTACTGTAACAAGAGCCCTCTCAGCACGCCATTTCTCCTCCCAGCCCTACTTTCTGGATCAGGTCACCCACTCTCCCAAAGTATCTTTGTAATGTCCAATGCTACGTTGCCCTGGTCACCTGGGTTCTTCCATCTGCACTGTGTGTATGAAACACCTGCAAACCATTAAGGGAAGCTCCTGAGCCCATAACCACTTGACAAACATCATAGAGGTGCCATTTTGCAGAATATGCTGGGAGGTGGAACATTTGTGCTTCAAGCTGGTAATAAATAAGAGCAATGTGTCTTTCATATAGCAACAGGCCAAATATCTGGCACTGGGGAGGGGAATGATGCTGCTGTCCAAATATGAAAATGGTCCTACCTGGGTTGCTTCCAGCCTGCTTCCTTGCTTTCAGAGCAAACCATCAAGAAGGAATCTCGGCTGGATAGCTCTCATGTAAAAACTTGCTCTTCCTAGGCTATAAGCTTTTCCTTTCCTGACCCAGGAAAGGAACACCATAATGCTCTTTCTGTTCTCTATGATCCATTCCCCAAATAACTGGTCAGCTTGTTGCTTTGAAAGCTAGCTGGTAACCAAACAGCAGCCCCAAATCTCCCCAAAATCTTCTCTGCTACACTCCATGGAGACACACCATCTTTCCCATCACACTGATGCAAGTCAGGCATCACTCAGTGGGCATCAGTGGAAAAACACTGATGGGAAACTGCTGTGTAATCAGAATCTATTATGGGTGTGTAAGGTTGCAATTTCCAAAACTGATAGAGACCTAAAGAGTGACTTTAGAGGGACATCTATCTCTATGTCTCAGCTCTCCTTGCAGGTGCCATCTGGTTGAGAGCAACATGTGAGATCAGGCCCCAAAGGGCTAAATCATGATCTCTAAAACTGTGCATTTAAGCACCTATTTTTTTTGCCCTAGGAGATGCAGATATCTGTGTGACTTGCTGGACTGCACAGAAGCTGCAGCACAGCTCAAAACCTGTCTACTTTCCTCCCCTCCCTTTGTGTGCCCACTTCTGAGGGCAATATGACAGCACCACCTATTCATATGCTAAATGCCTTCAAGCTAGATAGAGCAGAGTCACAGGATGTGCAGCTTTAAATTCCCTCCTGTTTCAGCTGGAAGGAAGGCTTCAGCTTCTCCACCATGAAGCATGATGGCCATGGACCCATTTGTGGAGTTGGTTTTACCTTTCATAATTAAGTCCACCCTGAAGGACAGCCTTCAACTTCAGAATGGTTTTCATGTACTCCCAGCTAAGTTTCTCTCCCATTACATCAGGATCTGGTGATCTGTCTGCTTTCATCTGCAATGCTAGTAACAAACCCTCAGCATGTCTTAATATTTGTGATAGTCTGAGACATGGTTCCCTGAAAAGGTCACAGACATGATGCTTGGTGGGCTTCCTAGGACCTCCTTACACCTGTGCCACAACTGATGAGGTTGATGCTTTCTGCAGTATCAATTTCTGTCAGGTCAAGGTCTTCACAGCCTCATTCAGGGTCGTGTCTTCTCTGTGCAAAAGAAAGTGTGTAGGAGATCAGTTGTGTCTGAAGCTCAGCAGACATTGAAACTCCTAGCTTTGAAGTTGCAACAATATCTGCATACTGGGTTATTAGAAAGGATTTCTGTCTTGCTAGCAGATGCATCATACTGTCTGCTCTGAATATTTTATGTTGCTTACCCGTTTCACTCCTGTGGTTTTGTATGGATTATTTTTCTCTGATTTCATGTCAGGATTCCTTTAATTTACTGCTAAAAGCAATGATTCCTGTGTTGTTTGGCTGATGAATATCCTTTCTGGTATGTTTGTGTCTTACACTGCCTTAGAGCCTGCATGAAATTTTAATTTCTCTTTGCTTAGCTCTGGGTTTGCTTTCTCCCTTGGCACAATGCAGTGGAAGTCTTTGTAGCTTTGCTCATTCGCAGAAACATTGATGTCTACTTCCCATTCAATTTCCTGTTTGTTTGTGTGCTTCTGCCAGGTTTCTCCCTTATCTGGTGCTAGTCAGGGCTTAAAAAAAAAAAAAAATTCTGCCGTTTTGGAATGTGCTAGTGCCATAAATGTATGAAATCTGATATTTTGAGACACTGCTTGTATCCCAGGTATCATGCTTTCTTTCCTTGGCTTTTTCTGGTCTGCAGAATCTTGCGTAATTGTTGATCTTCCTATGATTATTAGATACAAGCCCATTGTGAGGCATTTTTCTTAACACATTTTATCTATTGTCTGCACTGTTCCTCCTTTGCATATTTATCTCCCCTCTTCTATATTTCTTTATTTGCTTTTCACAGTTTTGATGATACATTTTTGCTTCATATTTTCATGTTTTCTCCACTTACCTCTGGGTCTGCTCCAATTCATCTTGTCCTTACCAGATTTGTCCATACCTCTGCCACAAAGAGAAATAAGTAGGGGCCTTGGTTGTTCTCATCAAGGCTTTTTTATCCTTTGTCCTTTATATAACTGTTGTCAGGGTGTTTAGTAGCCAAAACAAAGAAAATGAGCATTTTAGGTGGTTGTTGGGCCAGTTCCACTGTGAGCTTACTCTTTTTCACTATGTATTTGCATCCATCTGCTCAGGGACAGGATCTAGTGCACACTTGTATTTCCTATTTTACGCCCTGCAATAGCTTTAGGATCTGTAAATCATTTCCAATGCACTTTTAGTGGCAGAACATGATGAAAGCTTTGACACGGCAGGCCTTGCCAGGCACAGTTGTAGTGCAGATTCCCGTATGTTCCCAGACATCACAATATTGTAAGAAATGCTGGACTAGGAATGGGGACCAAGGACTGAGCAGATGCTGGACTCAAAGGAGTGGTCCTCCATCAGGGATGTTATCAAGCACCCCAAGGTTGCCTGAGTGTCTTTCTGGGGGAGTATTAAAAGGACCTGTAATGGGTTTGTGTGGCGCGGTTTTCTTTGGTAGTGGGGAGGTGGCTCCTTTAAGAAGCTACTAGAAGCTCCCCCGGCTCCAAGTCGGACCCGCCTCTGGCCCAGGCCGTACCCATCAGTGACAGTGGGAGCGCTTCTGGGGGAACATATTTAAGAAGGGGAGCCGGCAGTGTGGGGGTTGGGGAACGTGAGAGGAACACCTCTGCACATACTGAGGTCAGTGAAGAAGGAGGGGGA
>VYZV01040413.1:76025-91308 GCA_013401275.1 Pandion haliaetus
CCACCATCACTGATGGGTACGGCGTGGGCCAGAGGCGGGTCCGACTTGGAGCCGGGGAAGCTTCTAGTAGCTTCTTAAAGGAGCCACCTCTACAGCCCCCTCCCCAACTGCCAAAGAAAACCGCGCCACACAAACCCATAACAGGGACGAGTGAGGAATCTTCCCCCTCAGGAAAGGAGTGGCAGAGACAACGTGTGGCGAGCTGACCCAAACCTCCATCCCCTGTGCCACCAGGGGGAGGAGGTAGAAAGCACCAGGAATGGAGCTGAGCCAGGAAGGCGGGAGGTGTTCTGACGTTTGGTTTCCCTTCCCAATACCCTTTTTTTTTATTTGATTAGTAGTAAATTAAATTGATTTTGTTTCTTCTCCAAGTTGAGCCTGTCTTTTGCCCGTGACCATAAGTGGGGAGTGATCCCTCCCAGTCCTTGTCTCGACCCACAAGCCTGCCTTTGGATTTTCTCCTCATCCCAAGGTGGCCAGGGGTGGGGGTGGGGAGTGAGTGAGGTGCTTTGTGGTGCTTTGTTACCGGCTGAGCTGGAACCGAAACCACGACAAAACCCTTGAAGTGGTGCTTTCTGTGCATACAGCAATGATGAGATTATGCCAGAAAATGTGTCTTGCCATGCATAAGTTCTTGGGGTGTGTGGGCTGACAGATAAGCAGAAGAAACCTTCAGTGGAAAGCCATCCAGCAAGTGAGGTGGACCTTTGCTCCTTTTCTTCCAAGTCATCCTGTTATTTAGAGATATCAGTGGGCATGGTGGAAGGAACCCTTGGCGCCTCTGGTCCAACCTCCCGCTCAACACTAGATCAGGGCAACCATGGCTTTATCCAGATGAGTCTTGGAAACCCCAAATGGTGGACAACTCCCATCTCCCTGGTGGCCTGTGCCACCCTCCTGGGAAAGGAGCTTTTTCTATTGTCCAACCAGAGCCTCTGAGGCTTCAATTTCCTTTGCCACAGGCCTTTGGAAGAAAATACGTTATCTTTTTTCGGAGGAAGTCAAATGAAGAATTACAGTGTTATATTAACCCTCTTCCTTCCAAAAATTCACTGATAATTAGCACTTGATTTGGACTTTTTTAAAAAAATCATATCCAAGGTGTTTCACAGTTCTGAATACTGGGTTATTATTTTTTTTCTGGTGTATCAAACTTCTTTTTGTCATTGTTGATGTATATCTATTTTAATAAGACTTTAAGCAGTGTGGTTTTGCATTTTGCTCTCTTATTCCTTTATGCCATACTTTGTTTAACATTTTAATATAAGAATAAGGTGCTTTGTTGTGATCTTGATGGAGAAATTCGTCGAAGTACAAAACGCAGCACAACTTAAGTGAAGATCCAGGCTGACTACAAGCACAGTAAAAAATCAAACTGCAGGTCTTTGGATTTGTTGATAAAAATTAATTAAAAGTCTATTTCAGGTCAATCTTGTATATATAAACTGCTGGGATGAGATAACATAGATCATAGGATGTTGTGGGTCTCAATTAATCAGATCAGGCCACATATATGAAAGTGTCACATTTATGCTAGTTGGTACATTATTCATGAGAAGTTATGGAGCTGTGAATGCTCTGAATGGGAAGATTTGCAGAGAGGTAAATAAATGCAGTGTCAGTAGTCTTACAGCAGAAGCTGAATAATCAATTGTTAATTTACCAAACCAAGGAAAGAGGGAAGTATGCTCAAATCAAAATGAAATTTTTTTGTGTGTTTGGTTGTTTTCATTAAATAAAACGAAAAGACACAGACACACAAAATCCCTGAGGAATTTAGTGAGACTGGAAATTATGCTTTTTGCTTCCTCTTTGGTTCCACACACATTCCAAGTGTTGTTTCTTCTTTTTGCTTTACAAATATAAATATTTACAGATGTTATTCTGAACCAAAGGTAGGATTGTTTAATTTTGAAAATATCACAAGTAAACAGTCTGACTGTTCAGGCAGATGATTCTCTATGCAAGGGTCTAAGGAGAAAAGTTTGGACTTCAGAAAAATCCCATTCTTTCTGATTGAAAAGATTTGTCAAACACAACATGATTTTTTAATTATTACCATCCTTGCTGAACTCTTCCTTCTTTGCAAATTTGTTATTAGCAACAAATACACACATATATGTATATGTGTATCCTTGTGTATGTGTTTATATAATTGTTCGGTTCCACTGGCAATTAGCACTCAGTAAATGTACACCCAACAGCTAGCAATTGTGAGCAACTATTGGAGGAAGGCAAAGGATAAAATTGTGATTTGAAAAAAAGCAATGTGAATTTATAGAGAATAAACAACATCATAAATCCAGGTATGTTTTAGGAAATTACAGTGGATTATTACAGAGAAAACATGCTCAGAACCCTGGTAACAACCAGCAAGTCTCGGCAAGCTGTACCATGACAATAAATACATGTGGACAGCACAGCCTAGTGGAGTGGAAATGGGAGGATGAACAAAGATTGAAAACCCCTTTTGTACAGGTTGAGATATCTTTCTTTAATATTTATTGGGGGGGGGGGAGAGGGAAGATTAACCAATAATTAATTTTTTTCACTGGAAAGATGTAAACTTTATTCATTTGTTTCAGTGGTACATGGAAAGAAAGTTTGCTTTTGCACTTGGTTTTCAATAAACAAAAGATGTCTACAATACCTGAAGATAAGAAAATAATTATTTGTATACATTTCCTCCTGTTCCTTCCTGCTGACTTGGTGGCTGGAGGAGATACTGCTCTGACTTTATTTCCTCCCTGACTTTAACTCTGTAACTTTTCAAAATAACAAAAAAAGGTGTCTCATTCTATATCGCTCAGAAAGGAACTGGTTTTCCACTCTTGGAAATCTCCTGCTCAATTTTTTTGCCACTTTCAATCAGGCATAATGCTTTAAGGTATCTTTGTCACCCTTGCTCTTTATACCATATGCCAATATTAAGTTTATTCAATGATCTCTGTCCCTGCCCTCTCCTGTGTCATGTGCCATATATCCCTGTCTCAGACTCTCTCAGTACAGCATCACCATTTTGTAACCCTGCTTGTTGAATACCTGTCAAATAATTCTCAAATAATTTTCAGTTTTCCACATTGAGCCTTAGTTTTCTTTCTCCTGTGTTTATATCCTCTTATAATTCTCTCTTTTTCATTATGTATCATTATTATGATTCTCTGAACGTCAGCTGCATTTCACAGGCTGATTTAATGAACATGCTATTTGCCTTTCTCCCACAGCAAATTATTGTAATAGCTGCCTGGTCTAGGATTACTGACACAATGCTCAGGCTAAAGACAATCTCTCAATGACCCAACATTATTTCTGATCACATCCTCAAATCAACATGTTGATGCTCCTGCAGGCAATAGTGCTGGTAGCTATACATTACCTCCTTTACAGATACTGTCTCACTGAAAGCCTTAGAAATGCTTGTTGACTCACCGAGAGTGGAATATTCATACCTTGTGGATAAGATTTCCACAGTCATGTTTTCTATTATTCCCCTACCAGTTAGATTTTGACAACACTTAGAGTTGGGTCTGACAACAAGGTGTATGTTAGCACCAATGGGTGCTTTCATCAACTGTGAGAGTCTCTTTTCTCTCCACCTGTATTTCTACACAGGTTAACGTGAGGAAAGTTGATGTACAAAGAGGAAACGTGCATCTTCACTGGCAAGAGTAGAAGCTATTGGATGACAATATTATGCAGTGAGTAAGTAGAAGTAGTGAAGGGATCCCTCACCAAACAAGTGAAGATTGCTCCAGAGAATTTTATTTGCATAAGCGTTGGTAGCAGCAACTGCTCGGCAGCCCTGGGTTCCCATTAGATGGGCTACTTGTGCAAGCTGGATGCCTGCTTTCTCCCGCTAGTCCTACCAGAAAGCTTTTTTCATCAGCATTTGTCTTACACAAAATGTACGCACCCACTGCTCTGTTTAAAGGATAGGAAAAGCCAATGCTTGGTGATTCCAGTGGAGAGATTTTTCCATCCAACTTGTGTTGGGAAAAACGTTTCAGGAAAATAAAAACACAACAAATCAAGGTCACAGGAGAGCTCACCAATTCAAACTGCTCAGTGGCCTGGATTTATGATTTTTTTCTTTTCCAATTAACTTCACCTTCCCTAAGTGGGGATTTCACACCCCTCGTGTTAAGTAAATTGGTGTCTGGATCTTTATGAGCTTTGGCAGGATAAAGTAGCCAGTGAACCAAGAAAAATCCAGAGCTTTTGGATGGGGGCACCCAGGATTTCAGGCTCATATCTGAACTAAAGAAATGATTGTGAGAAGTCCTTTGAAGAGTAAAGACAATAATTTTGATGCAATTTATAATTAAATATTGTTGTGTATCTCAGTTCTTCCAGAATCTCTTCCTACCACTGGAGTTTCATTTGGGTTATTTATGCATCAGTGGTGTATTCTGAATGCCTCACTAACATTGATGGATATTACACTTGATGTTTTTCCTTCTGTCCCTTTGGTGGTGCAAATGTGAGAAAGGGCAATGAACTTTCAATGACTCTCTTGTATAACTAAAAAAACCAGATTTTTTCATCAGGTTCAAAAGTTCAGCGCGTCAAGAGAAATCATCTTCTTGGTGCCATTACGCAAGGGGCGGGAGAATTTTGGGAAAGTTTTTTATCTTATAGCAAAAGATAATTACTCTGGGATGCAAATTTGGTAATTGTCACCAACACTGGCTTTCAAACCACCATGTTGATAAATTATTTGTTGTGCTTTTATTAACCTCTATGACCCAATGGAGTGGGTTTGCCATGCTGCAACCTGCTTACATTGAAGGACAAAAAGCTCTTGGTGCGCCATTCATTGCAGTAAAAGTGCCTCAGGGTCCTTTCAGTCTCCACTTTGCTGAGGTTGGTAGAGTCAAAAAAACAAGGTCTTTCATTTGGCAGCAGGGGGAATGATGGGAAGGAAACATGGAGAAAGAGCAAAGCAAAAAATGCCAACAGTTTCATCCCTCTCCACAAGTTCTTGCTGAACTCAGGGCTTGGGCCTTTCCAAATGCAATATTTCTTCAAAGCACGCTCATCTAGAGGAATTGAAAGGCAATTAAGTCTAAAAATAAATGTGTTGGCAAGAAAAGTCCATTCTGGAAAAGGGCCATCATTTTAGGTGGCCAGGAAAAACTTAACCAGCTTCCGTGCATGGGGGAAAAAAAAACAAACAAACCAACTTCACTGTAGTTAATAAGAAAAGATTTTTATAGTAAATAGCTTCTCTGGATGATGGGCCATGGACTTAAATGGCACATCAGGTCGCTCAACTACTGGGCAGAGAAGCACTGATGGCCACCTTGATCATCACAGCCTTTCCTTAGCATGGTTTTGGGACCTCAGGGGCAGAAAAGTCAAACAAACCTCAGCAGATTCCTCAACAGAAAATTGCATTTTCTCCATGAATCAGTCCATGTTCAGGGTGTAGCACGGTGTTTTCGAACAATGGTATCTGTCAGAGGAACATTGCCCCACTGAGGAGCACCTGTTGGACAAGGGGATGTGGAGGTCAATAGTGGGGCAGAAGTTCTCTTCTCACTCCATCCTGTTCTCTTGGCTGATCCTGGCTTTGAGGCCCCTGCCAATGACTTCTTATGAGTCCTGACTGAAATGGCTGGCAGCAGGATTGTGTACACAACAGGAGAATTCTGGAAAGCTCCAAAGCCACTCAGCTTCCTATTCAAATAAATCATGTGGCTAATGCATCCTTCTGAAGAGTCTCAAAGCCTTAAACTAACTTAGAGAGACAACCATCTGCCCTTGCAGCAAGCAGCTGGGAGTAAGACTTATCTACACATCATCATACATATTTGTATGTATACAAACATGCATGATGTGTTCATATGCATACACATATATTTTAAAGGGAAGGGTTTAGTGAGATGCACTTGACTAGCCTTCTCCACTTATTCAGGTCTATCCATGCACCATAACATCCCAGGGTCAGTCTGAATCAGGCCAGATGCCTTGTCTGACAGCATTGGATGCTTTTAGTCTTGCTGAAAAGTCACAGGTCCTGCTGAAGGAAATTGTGGATGTGAGGTTGTATGTCTGCCAAGAGCTTGCTCACATTGCAGATAAGGCAAACCATGTCCTGGCAACATTAGAAGCATTGTGGCAAGCCGATTAAGGGCAAGTAGTTTCCTCTATGGTCAGTGCTGGTGAGGACAAACATGACTTACTGTGGCCACTTTCAGGGACCCTCTCTCTCCTAGTTCAAGAGGGATATGGAGAAAGAGGAGAGATGCCAACAGATGGTGATGAAAATGGTCAGACCTGGGTTCCAAGCCCACAAGCAGGCATGAGTAGAGTTGGGTTGGTTTATCCAGGTGAAGAGGAACTTGAAGGAGGATCCAATAGTAGCTGCAGCTACTTGAAGGCAGTTACAAAGAGGATGGAGCCCAAATTCTCAGTGGTGTTATGCAATATAACAAGGGGCAATAGAAAAAAATTGCTGATTAGATGATTCAGTTTGAACAACAGCAGAAGTACAGCTCTCTGACAGCTCATTTCATTGCGTTGCAGGAGTCACACTACCCCTATGACAGCCAAAGACTTTCATTTGATCATAAAAAGCTTCTGATGACTATTCATAGATAGGGATAGTAAGACCTGGTGTGACAAAGCATCTCCTTGTCCTACCACTCACTTCAACAGTTTGACTCCCATTCTGTTGATTACCTCTTTGTCCCTGAAGACTCAGTAATGCTGCATTTGTGCCCAATTTACCATTTCATCACATCTTCTCTTTTGCACTCCTCTTTTGAACTACCCAGATGCAGTCCTACCCAGATACTCAGACCTTGTGATTTCTCTAACCTTTCTACCTCTGCAGCCTGTGACCTACTTTTCCAATCAGATCTTCTTTAATGTACTAGAAGTACACTCCAGACCCAGGGTAAATATGCCTTAGTCGCTGCGCTAGAAAGTGATTTCTGTTCAGCTGTCTGCAATGTCATCTACATCTTTCTGTCACAGGTATTCTGATTGGGAAGTCAACAGCTTCCTTGTGGTAGTCTAACTAATTCTCCTTACTGTGACTGTTCTTGTCTGCATAAGAATAGACAATGCAATTGCTTACAGATAACACATTTCTAAATTTCTACAAGAACTTGCAGGTCATAATATATGCAAACAAACCCTCATTCAGTGACAGTAACATTCATTCAGGCATACTAACATCACAGCAACATGAATGTTGTGTGGGCTACATCTCAGTTCCTGTCAGCTCACAGTCCTGCCTAGAAAGATAAAGAACATCTCTGCAGCCAGGTGGACCCACATCTTCTCCATTGTGAAGAGTGGCTCCCTGCACTCTTCTCTATGTTTGTGCTCTTTGTGATGTGCCTTAGACTGCCCTCACAATCCTTTCTGTGTTCTAGGGTTGCACTTGGTTCTGGCACAGGTTGTAGGCTGAAGCACAGGCGCATGTGTGACTGATCAGAGAACCTGTGCTCCTCAGGGGTCTCCATGGCTCCCCCAATATTAATCTTTTTGCAAGAATGTCCAGTGGGTGGTCTGTAGCTGCTGGTATCCAGGTGTTTCAGGATAAACAAGATGGTATGTAGGATGTTGCGCCTATGTTTTCTGGTGCTGCATCTCTTGGAGAAGAGCTGGAACATATGACTTCTACAATGACTATCCCTACCTAAGTTGGTGTTATTGCCTCCTTGACTCCTTTAAGAGATGAGGCATGCTGAGACAGACTTCAGGAAAGCTCAAACACGTGATGCTAGCAGGATTGTTCTTACCACAATTAGCCACCAAAGCTCTGAATGCATGTTTATTAGTGGCTCTGGGACATATGCACCCCATTGGACTGCTCCACTTGGTTTGACTTGGGCAGGAGACTCACTTCTAGCTGGGCACAATTCCATGGCACTTCTACAGTGAGAGCCAGCCCACCTGCACCCTTCCAAGTGAGACAGCTCCTGTCCACAAATCCTCACACCCACTTCTGCAAGATCCACGTGTCCCAGTTCTTTGCCATGTAAGGAAAAACTTGATCTTCTCTGTCATACCACCAGCCAAAACCACTTGTTTCTTCAAAGTTTTTCCTGGAAAATAGGTTGAGCTGCTGACAGCAATGCACTGGTTCAGCAGAGCAGCAGATTGCCTCTGTTTGGAAAGTGGGAAAGTCACTCCCAATGCTTGCTGAGACATTTGCAAAATGATCATGCTCATCCTTATAAACTGAGCTTTGAAGTGGTTTTGGCTAGAATATGAATCAGTTGCATGGGATGTGAGTGCCAGTGAAGGAGATGACGTTTAAATTTTCAAGAGGGTGACCGTGGCTACTGACTGATTGGGCCAAAAAAAAAAAAAAAAAAATTGAGAAATGGGGTTGCTACCTCCAGCATAGAAGTTTAGCAGTGTTAGAGCAACTTTTGTTGCTTGTTGTTCGGGGGCCAGCTATGAGTCTGGTCTTTTTTTTTCTTCTTGGTTACTGCTCCATGACTGATGAGGATCTCAGTAAAACACAAATTGATTTGCTTGGCTTTCATGGTCACCTCTGGACTGTAATTACTCAGGCAGGAAAAATTAATTACTCCAGTGTGGGCTGACTGCTGCTTTCCAATCACTGCTGATTTTTAATTGGAGAGCTCCAGAGAAAGGTGCTGATTCACACCATGGCACAATGGGGTGTGGATTTTTCCAGGGACAGAGGGTGGAAGGGTGAAGGGGGCTGAAGGTCAAGATGAGATATGATGTCTGTTCCAACATCAGCAGCTGTACCTTCTTTTCTGTCCTTAGCTGTGATAATGAGCCCATTAAAACCTGTTTGCTTCTTTCAAACAACAACTAAAATAAAAAGAGACTATGCATTTAGTCATATGAGTATCTACACGGATCTTTTTGGGGTATGCAATGTTCACTAGAAAAAAAAAAAACCTCAGGGGCAATTGTTCTCTAAGACACACACTAGTGATTATTCTCTTACTGCTTGCCATGATGCCATTTGCAATGATGGTATAGCACTGATATTTCACACTGCTGTATTTGGGACTGTGTAGGTATGAGCTGCTGGGACAGGCTTCTTTGGCAGAGAAATTTCTAATGGTTACAGATGAACTTGTGACAATATGAATGGCTTTACTGAGAAGACATGCCTCCGCTGTTGCCTTATTTGCTGAATTATTTTCATTTTGGCACCCCTCTGTTCCCCTTCATTCCCCCAGTTAGTTATGTTATTACTTGGTGCAAACTGCATGCAGCAAGTTTGCTTTTAGTTGTGCAATGAAAGAAATACTGAACGTACTGGTTGTTGCGGATCACACTCAAAAATTGGTGTGGGAGATTGCTTGAGAAAAAGATGAGGAAATGAAATTCAGCAAAGAATATTTTTCAGACAGTTCCCGGTGATTATTGCAGCTTCGCTGTGGGTTTGCTTCATTTCCCGTTCCTACCCAACAGCAAGTATCAGCACAGTGAGAGCCAAACAGGATTTTCTGATAGCATATCAGCCTTGCTCACAGATTTACTAATTAAATTAAGTCTTGTTAGCAAAAAAGCTTTTACTAAGATCAAAACATTTTCATTTGGGGTTTTTGTTTTGTTTTTTAAGGATCTGAGGCTTCATACTTACACTAAATTTACAGTGAAGGTGTTGGTGCACTCCTGCCTGGGTTCATGATGGTGGCGGAGCCTGGGATGTTGATAGTTAGTAAAGCAGACACCTATGTCACCTTTACTGTTGCTATTCTCTCAGAAATTTCTTTTCTCAGAAGCACAGTTTTATTGAGAAAAGGTAGAAATCCTGTTTTTCTGGCCAACTCCACATCTAATATGTTTCTTCCAAGTTGACTGCTAATGTTGAAATAAGTAATGCATCTCATGTCCTCTCTACATTAAAGTAATCGCCAGGTAGAAGGAGGAGGTTAGTCATGGTTAGTTATTCACAACATTTCTGAACTACAAATCTTATCGTTTTGACCTGAAGACCAAATCTACCTCTGGTTGCCCATTTTAATGATCGCAGTTCAAAACTCCCACCAAAACCTCATATCTTGCAAATGACAGTTTCTTGCTGCTGCTATTTTCTTCTAACAAATTTCACCATATCTTTCCTCTGTCCGCTCCATTTGAGGGTGGACAGTCATAACGACAAAAGCTTAATATTCAGCATAATCCTGGCAATATGGGGAAATGCACTGAAGAAATTCAGTACAGTTTGATGAACACCAATGCAACATGCTGTTCCTTCCAGGTAAGAACAAATATTCCATCAAGTATTGGGCAGGAAAAGTCTAGCTTAGCAATAATACTGTAGAAGAGGACCTGAGAGGCAATAATGGGTCACAAGGTGAGCATGGCTAAGGCATAACACATAACACATTGCTGTTGAAAGAGAAAATAGAAAAAAAAGCATATTTATGTATACTTGCTATTTTTTAAGCATGTGCAGTAATTATTTTGTTGTACTCGGAATTGCCAGGGTCACAGTGGGAGTACTATTACCAGTTTAGAGAGCTACATTTTGAGAAAGAGGTCGACCAATTGGATAGAGATCTCTGAGTGGAAAAATGTATTTGAGATGTTTGTCTGGAGGAAGAGCTGATTTAGGGGACATAGGTAAAGAATGAGGGAATAGCTTTGCCTCCAGATCCATTACGAATAGGGTAGAAACTAACAGGTTTAATTTGCATGACAAGATTTAGGTCAGAGTCACCAGGGAGATGGTGGAATGTTTTGAAGTACAGATTAGACGAATTTTTATCAGCAGTGATAAATGTGTAATTCCTCATATGTAGAGGTGGAGCAACAGACTAGGGAACCCCACAAATTCTTTTCCTGTGATTCCAGGAATGATTGCTACATTGTAGGCTGACACAAGGAACACCAGGGCTGGCTTTGAGCTTGGTTGTTCATATGGATTTGTAAGGTTGGCATTGCCTTTTGCCAATGACTTTCAGCTTCATTCCTGACCAAAGTTTTGTCAGTCCTACAGGACAATTTTCCAGCCAAATTGGAGATACTTGGGCATCATTCACGTAATAAAACTATTCTCTTGTGGAGGTGGATTCATCCATATTTCATCTGACAGAGATGTGTTCCTTTTCTATCTTATAATGATGTGTTTGGGTCACCATATTGATCTCAGCTCTGCATTGGCTCCATTGTTTGAGTGAGTGTCTGAAATTTTTATATGAAAACAGCTTTTCATTCAAAGTAATTTGTGCAAAATGAAACTTTTTCTTGAAAAAAAATTCATTATCATTTAAACACTCTGCTTTTCACAAACTTACTGGTATCTAAAATTGATATTTTAATCAAAGCATTACTAAACATCTATCAAACTAATTTGAATAATTACTGCTTTGCTGTCTTTACAGTAGACACAATTTTCTGTAAGCAAATGCAAATGAGCAAAGAAATTTTTAAAAAATTGTTTTATTAGCTTTAGAAGAAAGCTTCCTTAGAGTCTGATAGATTGTGTACAGCAAGGAACATATGTTGTATCCAGTTAATGGAAAGAATTTTATAATCTTGGTATTGTAAAATATAATTTTCACATTTTTACCAGTTTACTTCTATGTAAAGCATTTTTTTACATTAAAGACTGACAATGACTTAAACACATTGTACCTCTTTCTAGTATATAAAATGCCTCTCTATTATTGTGAGCTTTTTCACTGAAACATTTGCTCCTGCTTCATGACACCAAATGTAACTGAAGATGGGCATGCATTTTCTCCAGGCCTATAGGTTGAGCATAAGACGTCCAGTAGTACTTTTAGTGGGATGGTGGGTTTAGCTTCAGAAAACGCTCCAGTATCAATACCAGTATTTTTTATACCATCTCTGTCAGCAGGTTCACCAATAGCTCTGCTTCCCTGGCTGAAACTTTGCAACATGTGTATCGCAGATGACTACTCAGCTACAGGACCCTTCTATGTAAAAAAGCCACTAATTGTGCCACACAATACAGATGGGGCATAAGGATACAAATGGATGGGGCAGACAAACCATCTATACTCCACAAGACACAGTGATTCCAGGTTTACTGTCAGGTTCCCTAAAAGAGGAACTTAGAAAGATGTTTTAGCCACAGTAATGAAGACTATGGTGCAAGAATATCCACCTACTCGACTGACGGGATGTTATTATTCTGGTCTTGTCTGCCAGACCATTTGCAGGTGCTGGGAGAGTTAGACACTTCACTGTGACTCTAGACACCACCGTTTGCCACTGTTATGGCTTGTCTTCTGCTTGCCTGTGTGGGATAGGATGAGTTGGCTACTGGTTTTAGGTGAATGCTGACTTGATACCCATGGTACGCTTTAGTCTTGAAATGGAAAGTTTCTACTAATTTCCAGTCCAAACTTGCTCATGATTCCCCTTCAGCCATCATTACAAGACCTATCTCCCAACTTACCCAGTTCCTGTTTCTCCTTGATATTTACACAGGAAATACATTCTTTCTGTCACATGAACATTTCCTCCTAAAGTAATTATGAACAAAAGTGGCAGAACTGTGCAACATGACTCACATGAGTGTCATGGGTGGCCTGTTGAGTGTATTCATAGTGAAAAAAATGAATAGCTGTATGCATCCTATAAACACTTAAGACTTTCCACCCTCCTTATGCTAGCAGTTCATGCATTTTTGTCTTAACTCCTGAACCCCTGTTTTCAGCAAGTATGAAAAAAGGCAGCCTTTGTTGAGAATCTCTAAGAACATGACTGCTTTGTGTTAGCAAGTATCTCCTCATCTGAACCATTTCAATCAACAGCATTATCCAATTCTTCTGTCAGGCTTGGTAGTACTTCCCAGTTTTGTGTCACCTGCAAATCATGAAGTTCATACCTAATTTTTTAGTCTTTGGCCATCACGCCTATACTGAACAGATCTAACTTTGAAGTCAGCTCTGCTCTAAACAGGAGGTTGTATCTCCAGAGATCCCTTCCAGCCTACACTTCTCCATGAGTCTATGCTTCTGTCGCAGCAGTGGTTTCAGAACTGTCTCTGATCATCACCATAGGTAACCTCTCCTTTTCTGGTAATTACCTCTTCAGTGTGAACAGTTGCAGACTTCCTTTAATCACTTTCAGCTCCAAATCCACAGCTAATTTATCAAAGCTCATGGAAAGTGAGATGGATTTTGTTGATGTTATGTCTCTTATGTAAGGGAGCACTAGTCCTACCAAGAAATGCTGCTAAATTATCCTGAAACTATTTAGCTTTGGTAAATATTCTTGTAATTTATATATTTCTCCCTATGTCCCTGGCTTTATCTATTCTTGTTCCAAAATTTTGATGTCAAACTAACTGGCTTACCGTTTTTCTGAATCATTCTTCACCCTCTTCTGGACAGAAGTGTTATATTTGTTACCCTCCCATTGTGGGTACTATCCCTGATTTGCGTAACTGTTATACATCGTCCCTACATGATTTGTCATTCTGCATGCCAATGCTGTTAATGCTCTAGGTAGAAATCAGCTTTTCATTTTTCACTTGAATCAGGCTAGATAGTGGCTTCACTTCAGGTGATGTAATGCCTAGTGCCCTACCCTCATTTACACTGGGAGCCCTGTTAATGCCCTTGATATCACATTGTTGCTGCTGTTAACTACAGTAAATAAGGTTTTCAGTCTTAACGTTAAGTAAGTTTTGATCTATTTTTGCCTCAAGTGTGCAACTGTTCTAATTTTCTTTTTGTTCCCCTTGATTTCTGTGGCTTAAGTTCCATTTACTATTATCAATTTTAGTTTCCTATGTGAGGGTAGGTTTTGAGTCATTCTTACTTTCTTTTTTGCAGTTTGTAATCTCTCAAACATACCTCTTCTCACTGCTCTGTCTCCCTTTTGAATTTTGTATTTTAAGTGCCTATGCCTTCTCTGCACACAGAACTGCTTAGTTAGACTCAATAATTAATTTCCTTAGATTTCAAAGTTTGCCTTTCTAAGCTTCCAAACCTTCATTCTAGACCTACTTTTGTCCACTTTGAAATTTAAAGTGAGAAGAGTCAGCTCATGATTGCACTTTATTCAAATTTTACTACATTTAAGCCCATACAGGAGCTATGTCTAAAACGGTTTTATACTTACTTTTGCAAAGAAATCCATCACCTAAAATATCTGAGCCAACATAAGTGATAATTATCTTTCAATCCATTTTTGAGAAATTAAAGTCTCCTGTAATTCTCATTAATGCTTATGCATTTGGTAACTGTACAGAGACTAATCATGATTACGCTGGAGTAATCTTTGTCTCTCCAGCCATTCCTCTTGGGAGTGGTTTGCACCAAAACACTCTTTTGCCCTTGCCATACCATTTCATTTCTCTACCCTCTGCTTCTTGCTCACACAAAGCACCACCTCGTTCCATTCATCTGCACTGGTTTCCAGCATCCCTGAGGTTTCTCAGTACCTGTGTGACTTTCATGCCTGTGTTTTGCCCTTCCATGTGCGTAACTATTGCAAGCCCTGTACATGAGCATCTCAAAGTTTGCTTGACAGTTTGGTTTTTCTCACATTGTCACTGAGTGTCAGGTGTCTGTCACTTTTAATAGACATTGGGTATTGGGTTAGCTTATTGGAATTGTATTTTGTGCTGGTAGTCCAGCATATTCTCAGTCCATAGAGCTGGTCATTGTCTGAAGTGATGAGGCCTCAAGCTGCCCATTTACCTTTCTGGAAATCATCCATTCTCTCCGAAAGGCAGCTTGCATATCCTAAACTACAACTGTCTGGCTTTATAACTGTTATGGGTTTGTGTGGTGCAGGTTTTTTCTTTGGTAGCGGACGAGGGGGCTGCAGAGGTGGCTCCTGTGAGAAGCTGCTGGAAGCTCCCCCGGCTCCAAGTTGGACCCGCCTCTGGCCCAGGCCGACCCCATCAGTGACGGTGGTAGCGCCTCTGGGAGAACATATTTAAGAAGGGGAACCTGCAGTGAGTGGGGGAATTGGAATGTGAGAGGAGCACCTCTGCCGATACTGGAGTCAGTGAAGAAGGAGGGGGAGGAGGGGCGCCTGAGGAGGCTGATGGCCCTGCAGCCTGTGGTGAGAAGGCAGGCTGTCCCCCTGCAGCCCATGGAGGTGAACGGTGGAGCGGAGGCTCCCGAAGATGGCCATGACTCCATAGGAAAGTTCGTGCTGGAGCAGTGTGAGACTGAAGAGCAGCCCATGGAAAGGACCCATGCCAGAGAACTTCAGGAAGAACTGAAGCCCGAGGAAAGGTCCCACACCAGGGAAGTTTGTGAGGAACTGCAGCCCGCAGAAAGGACTCAAGTCCCACGGTGGAGCAGGGGACGAGTGAGGAATCTTCCCCCTGAGGAAAGGA
>VYZV01040414.1:0-19391 GCA_013401275.1 Pandion haliaetus
TTTTCTGTTTCATCCCCTCCCACAAGAATGTAATCAATATACTGATAAACACTGACCCACCTCCTCTGCCTGAATTACTTCTAGCTCCTGTGCTAATGCATGATGAGCTAGAGTGGGGAAATGCTTATATCCTTGTGGGAGTCAGTAAAAGTAAACTGCTGCCCCTCCCAAGTAAATGCAAAGAGGTCCTGGTCTTCTGGTTGCAGGGGTACCATAAAAAAACATATCTTTAAAATCCACTGTTGCCACAATCAGGTGGGCTCGTTCCTGGATTGTAGCTATACGCTCAGCAATATTAGGTACCACACCTGTCAATGGACCGGTATTTGCATTAATTCTGCATTAATCTATAGTCAATCTCCATTTGCCATTAGGTTTTCGCACTGGCCACACCAGGAAGTTAAAAGGACAGTGGGCTGGCCACCCTGCTACCAACATTTCTAATTTGTCTGTTGGCAGCCCGTCCATTATGTCACCCAGGATCCCCTTCTACTGTCCCTCCACCCACAGTCTATTATGTTTGTTCAGGATGTCTCTCTCCCCCAGTGGTTTGGTGAGGGGTGTTCTCTTGTCACTGTCAGGGTGTGGAACTATTTTTACTTCCAATTGCCTCAAACCCCTGGAGTCCGTTTTGGTGACTGGAAGGTTAAGGGGACCATACTTGCTCCTGTAATTAATCAATTCCTGGGCCACTTCTCCCCAAGCCCATGTTTTCCCAGCCGTAGGTCTGCAGTGCCGATCAGGCGTGAGTCCTTCTAAAGCAGCCACGACTCTCTCACCCTGGGGCATCGCCTGTATCCTTCCTTGTAATTGTATACCAATGGGCTTCAAAGAATCAGGGACTCCCCTTATAAGAGGAGTCATTCGCTCCAATCTACTAGCATCATCATAGGGGACTCCTGTCTAGGCTCCAATTTTTGATCATACATTATCTGCGGACAAGCTGCCTTCTGCACACTCTCCACTAATTGTTCAACAGTCCCCGCAGTTGCAAGGGGATCACCCCTCTCCAAGGGGTTCAACCCCCCAACCCAATTGGCTGCCCGTTGGGTTAAAGACCAAGGGGTACAGTGATTCCCAGTAGTTAAAAACGCTCCCTGTCCTCAATACCCTTCCACCTCCTTTTCACTTAACGGAATGTGGTCCCCCTGACAACGATACTCTCCACACATACTCCATTCCTGACTCCTTAGGTGTTCAGCCAAATTCCTTTTTTAGCTTCGCCAACTCGGTGGCGGTATAGGGGACCTCTTTAGCTGTAACTTGAGGGGACCGATCCTGATCATGATCGTAAATATACTCAGTCTTGACTAAGGGTTGCGACGAAGGCAGGTCTAACTTCTCTACTCTCTCTTTCACTGCCTGCAGGTCGTAAAAGGGGTAGCCAATTTCTGATCTTGCGGGAAATTTCTTGCAGACAGCATCCTCAAGGAGCTGCTCTTTAAGACCAGTCTGCAACTGTTTAAATTCATTCTTTTCTGCTTCAAGTTGTTCTTATAATTCTGCCACTTGTCCCTGAAGGGGCCAAGAGAGGTTTTGGAGGGATCCAGTGATTTGAGATTCTGCAGTGAGGTGGCAATCCCTAGCCTCTACTGCTGCGGCCAGACTAGCACCAAGAATGGCACAGACAATCGCTTTCCCTTTTCCTGACCATGCTCTAGAGTCTTTCTGTAAAGCAACCATGTGATCAACAATGCTCTGCAGATTATGCCAGTTTCCCTGAGCCCAGTCTACCCCAGGCACAGAGGGTCACCCTTTATGTTTTTCTAAAAAATTAAACAAAACTTCTTTCCCAAAGGGGCAATTTTACTATCTCTCATCTCATATGAAGTGGGGAAGTGGTCGTCTCAGAAGGCAGCATGTAAAGTTTTAAACAAACACAACACAAGTTCGCCTGCTCACGTTCCTGAGAGTTCTCACATATTTGGGAGACAGTACGGCACTCTCGTCTCAAGGGATCCTGTCTGTGACGCCAATTTAATGTTCCAGTCCAACATCAGGGAAGGTTTTGATATGATCCCAAGCAGGAGATTAAGACACAAATGAGGTCAAATGCTTTATACCCAAAACAGCTTTTATTATCAAAAGTATCAGAAGTAGAAAATAATAGCAATAGGATAGAGTGGAAGAAAAAGGCAGAGACAAAGCAAGCAGTCGGGAGAGAGTTGCAAGAATAGTCACCAGCATGGATCTAGTGGCGTCCCCTTGGTCCTCAGTCTTCAATTCTTTGGTGATGGGTGCACACCATGGCTTGTCTCCACTTTTTTTTTATAGGGCATAGTCCAATGAATGCACATATGTACTGTTCATTCACTGTCCATACGCTGCAGGTTTCATCTGTCACAGGACCTTCACGTGATCAACACCAGAAAGCAGTAGTTATCTCAAAGACTCCAGTTTCCATGACAGTGGTAGTCTCCACATTCCTGCATGCTTCACCGGCTCCAGCCTGTCTCCTTCTCTGGATGCCTCAGTGGCCTTATCAGCCAGAGGGGTGTCCTGCTTAAACAAGCCATCCCAGAGACAAATGACACCAGATAAACAGTTCACTGGTGCAGTCTCTCACAGCAAACAATCTTTGAGACAAATGGCTCCAGATGCCAATTCAGTCTCTCATAGTAAGATAATTTTGAACTTTAAAATACTACTTGTTTCTGTATCATTTTGAAAGAAACAGGGCTATTCAATTTCTGAAAGAAATCAAGAGGATATTATTAATCAGTAACATCAATCATAGATTTAATTCTTTTATGTTTTTACATGTATTTACTTATTCTAGAGTGTGAACATGTTTCTCAAAAAGGTGGCTTGCTCTCCTTCCATGAGTAGATGGCTGATATAAGCCTTCCATGTAAGAAGAAATGGTGAAATGTATTTAAAATCTTCAGCTGAGCACCTTTCCATATTCCATTCAGTAGATTGATAGACTGATAGGCAAATACATTTTCTGAAGGTGTGATCTATTATGTTACCAACTCATAAGATCATAAAAACACATCCCCTTTTTTGAAAACTACTGATCTCAAGCAGAAGGCTATGTCTCTGTGCATTTGTAGATGTACAGAGACATACTCCAAGTGATTTATGAAGCTATGGTCTGTCAGGGTTCCTGAGAAACTGACATGAGATAAAATCTTCCTTCTTTTTTTCCCCCTATAAATCAACCAAATTTGACGTGGTGCTGGAGACAGAAATAAAGACTATCTAGCTAGACTTGTGACCAACTAAGATAGCAAAGTGAGAAAGAAAAGCTTTAATCCAGTTATGATTTCCAGCTGTGCCTGTAGTAGAGCTTATGGAGAGTTATGGAAAACAAAACATATCATAGAATAACATCTTTTTTACTAGAAGATGACAAAATACTGACAAGAGCTTCAAATCAATCTGGTTTATATGGCAAAATTAGATGAGGTAAGTTCACTTCAGATGTAATTTCAATGCAATAACAATATTTAAGCACTGATTAATATTACCTGTAACATTACAATATTGCCTGGTCTATGAAAGAAAATAAATTATCTTTTTTTTTCTACCCAAGCAGAGACAGTAAAATGTATCCTATAGGACAGGTAATGCCATAGCCATGGGATGAAATTCTAAAGCTCCAGAAATTTATCAAATGTTCAGAGAACTTCAGCACATAATTAATTTAATAGATCAAAGAACACATAAAATATTTAAATAAATATAGCAAAACATGCTAGTATTTTCAAATTCACGTATTTAGATTTAGTTCCTTATATCTTGATTATGTACTTAACTAAGGTTCTAGACCACAAAAAACTGAGGGCTGTAAAAGTACTCAGCTGAATCCAAAAGGGTTTGGGCCTTCCAAAACATTAATCAGACACTTTCACTGAAACCAATAAGAATGTCTTAATACCTCTAAAAGTCAAGCTATTTAACTACTTAAATGTGTATTTTCTTTTACTTTCAATCACTAATAAGACATTCAGAATTTTCAAAATTAATATTTTATTTTCTCTATGTATTTCCTTTCTCCTCCCCTTTTTCCTTCCATTCCCATGCTTTACATACTTGTTTATTGGCTTACGTACTTTACTGACATGCTTATAACAACACAATCAGCCACCTCACCAATATAATTTTATTTAATTATACCAGAAGTTTTAATATGTAAATTAAAGTAAAATGCATAGGAATTGGAATGCAACGAACACAATAAGGAAGATATTTTTTTATTAGATGAGAGAATGTAAAATCTGAATGAGTAATTAACACTATCTGCACAAAAAGGCTATAGAAAGTTGAGTACTACACTCCACATCTTAAATGTTTGGGACTTTGAGACTATTTGAATGAACGCATCAATCATCAGGGAAAATCTCTTAGCAGTAGTATGTTTTCTTAACAACCATAAATGGTGCAATTGAAAAAGTAGCTCCAGCAATTTTTAACAGTCTTTTGTAAATGTGTCTGTAAAATTACTTCCATTAGAACCACATATTTATTTTCTCATGAAATTAATTTTTTTATTTTTATAATTTCCTAGGCTTTTTCAAATAATTACATATCCTTTGTTTCTACATAAGGCCAAACACTTTACAGTTCAGTCTATGCAGAGTCAAATGCAGAGGTAGATACATTCAAATAAAGCGATGGGCTGCATACACTGAAATATCAATTTCCTTCAATGACATTTTGATTTTCTTGAATCAGTAGACCATGAAAGTTCATTTTGATACATACTACCTCAAGATAAAATCTCCTCCAGCTCTGTAATCATATCTTTTAGCATTTAGGCTACCAATAAGACAGAGCTCACATTCTCATTCTATTTTGAAGATGAAAAAGCAATTTTGTGCTAAACCACAGGAGGTATAGTGAGGCCCAGGCATCAAACACTACTGGACATAACTGATTTGAATTCTTAGATGGGAAGGTGCATGTGCAATACAGAAACAGGTCCTAAAAAAATTGAAGATGGAAGAAAACCGCTTGAGCTTGAGTACATAATGACAAACCCACTGAAGTTTGTGAGATGCAATGTCAGCAGGGGAAAAAACAATTTCCTTTTCCAGCTTCAGGATGGTTTGTGGAAAGGAATAGATGTTGCTTGAAAAAGATGGAAAAATAGTGAAAGGAAGACCTGAGTTGCTTAATTTAAGGGTATCAGAGAGGACATACTATCAGTGGCACATCAAGGGATTCAGATAAAATAAAGCCAGTGAATATGTTTTTTTTTCTCTTTTTTCTTTTTTTTTTCATTAAAAAAATGCAAATAAAACTCACCTTTCTACAGCAACTTTCTTGTAGCAAAAGTTGTAATGAAAAATTTTAATGAAAGAAAAAAACCCACAACCAAAAAAACCCAACAGAACAGCCCCCCCCCCCCCCCATTCCAGTTATCAGCAGGAAATATAAATAATTACATTCATTACATAAAACAAATGTGTGTTTCATTTAAATAGGACTGATGGATCAGGGGTGTTGTGGTTTCAGCTCAGTCGGTAACAAAGCACCATGAAGCTGCTCACTCAACCCCCACCCCCTCCCCTGGCCACGTTGCGATGAGGAGAAAATCCAAAGGCAGGCTTGTGGGTCGAGACAAGGACTGGGAGGGATCACTCCCCACTTATGGTCACGGGCAAAAGACAGGCTCAACTTGGGGAAGAAAAAAAATCCATTTAATTGACTACAAATCAAATCAAATCAAACATATAAGGTTATTNAACAGGGGATGGGGGTTGAGTCAGCTCGGCACACCTTGTCTCTGCCGCTCCTCTCCTCAGGGGGAAGATTGCTCACTCGTTCCCTGCTGCACCGTGGGGTCCCTCCCACGAGAGACAGTCCTTCACCAACTTCTCCATCGTGGTTCCTTTCCATGGGCTGCAGTTCCTCACAAACTTCCCTGTCATGCGTCCTTTCTGCGGGCTTCAGTTCTTCCTAAACTTCCCTGGCGCGGGTCCTTTCCGCGGGCTGCTCTCCAGTCTCACACTGCTCCAGTGCAGTTTTTACCATGGAGTTACGGCCATCTTCGGGAGCCTCCGCTCCACTGTTCACCTCCATGGGCTGCAGGGGGACAGCCTGCCTTCTCACCACGGGCTGCAGGGCCATCAGCCTCCTCAGGCTCCCCCTCCTCCCCCTCCTTCTTCACTGACTCCAGTATTGGCAGAGATGTTTCTCTCATGTTTCCCAAACCCCACGCTACCGGTTCCCCTTCTTAAATCTGTTCTCCCAGAGGCGCTACCACCAGCACTCCCCTCCCAGAGGCAGGTCCGACATTTTGGCGCCAGGGGACCTTCTAGCAGCTTCCTAAAGGGGCTGCCTCAACAGCCCCCCTCCCCTGCCACCAAAGAAAGCCGCACCACACAAACCCATAACAAGGGGTTAATAGTTCATGATGAAGTTTGCATTTAGTTTTGTCCTCAGCAAGAAAGTCAAGGGGAGTTTTGAACACCTAAGACTTCAGGATTTAGCCTGTGATATTCAGTGCTTCCATTTACAAGTCAGAATGAGCCTGACACAAATCCAACAGTTCACAGCACTTCGTGATGCAGAATTGGTACCTGGCAGCTAGTAAATATCCCAACATTTTAGCTTATTGTAAAATAAATAGAATTAAAGAATTCATATTACTATAACTGAAGCTCTGTGTTCCAGGTGTTTAGGTGAAAAAAGTTGTCAAGTTTTCTCAGAAGATTTCTGTAATCTGGCATTATTCCTTCAGGGTACTTTCATAATTCAAGTTTTGCTCATTCCAGAAACTAGAAAGCAAGACCAGTACATGAAAGTTAACCTCCAAAAAGTTAAATGAATTTACTGAAAAGTTTAGATCTCTTAGCATTTATCAAAAGGCTGGGTATCCTTCTTATAGAAGTTCCATATTGTACAGTGGTAGTCACCTGAGCTACTTTTAGCCTTATAAAACTTAGTCTATAATAGTTGTCTATCAGTACATTTAGAAATTTTCTTTGTTCTCTTAAACCACTGCATTAGACCAGGCAGGTTGCTTGTCTATCTATTTCTGGTGACTACAGAAAGACCCTGCAGGATCGATTATCTTAAGCAGATATCTAGTTTTTAAAGAGCTAAAAGCTATCTAAAAACTCATGGCAAATACAGTGAATTCTTACCTTATTCTGACTTCAAACTAGTTTTAATCTGAATTTGTATAAATAACTGTGAAAGAACATAAAGAGCTTCTCTAGGGCAGCTCATCTTAATTCTGCCACGACAAACAGAATCATCAGCTTAAAATGTAGCCTTGAGGACTAACCTAGGATAGACATTTCATTGCATCTAAATTTCAAAGAAGCCTCAAAGGCAAGGCACAGGACTAAAGATCATGTTCAGTTTATGTGTCCTAAAGAAACAGACTTTATATGTGGAGCCAAGAACTAATTTTAGCAATTCAATCAAGAGATGTTACACCAAGTCCAAATTATGCAATTATTAGAGCTTGTTCCAAAATAATATCCAGAGAACTGTTTTGCACACTTATAATCTATATCTTTCTTTTATGTTTTGCTCACTCTTTCCAGGTCCTTCTGGATTCTAAGGTCAATGGTGCTAAACTTCTTCAATAAGAAGGGTGTGGGGACTGCAGGAAGTCACTGCTGTCCTGAGGTCTTTACTGCAAAAAGCCTGAGCACAGGCTGTTCTTTTATATTCTTGGATCCATTTAGAATTATTTCTTATGTTTTGTAACACAGTCAACTTGCTGTCCTTGAAACAGGTTTTTCCAGGCTCCAAAGGCTGTATCCCTTTAATGAACAGAGACTGATCATTTAACAAAGACTGATCATTTTGAGGTTTTGCTTAGAGCTCTCGAACCTCCAATATCACCTCATGCATGTATTTCAAGGCCTCTGTCATCTTGTACTTGTTCTTTTGTGGCCCCTTGTCAAAATCCCATTTGTCTTTATTGGCCTTCAGGCTGTGGTTTCCTAAAAACTAAAACTAATATTTTATTAGCACCACCTGGACATGTTTAAGTCACTGTTCTAATAGTTTTGAGTATTTCAGTTTAACTTACAGCAATAACAATCCATTAGGAGATGCATCCATCTATAGATACATACAGATGCTGTTAAAAAGCTTTAGTAAATGCTTATTAATATCTGTCACTTGAGGCAGCATCACTGGTTCATTATCAAAATTGCTTTACAACAATTTAGGCAGTGACTATATTAGCAAATAGAGTGGTTCAATATAAGGAGAAGTACAGAGCAGAATGTTGAAAACCCAATATATATATTACATGCATTCACAAGCATTTGCTTCAGACTGCCTCTAATCTAGTTTCACAGACTAAGTACCAATCAGTGGGTAAAGTTCATACGTGCCTTACATAGGTGCATATCTCAACTTATTTAAATTTTGAAGGAATCTGAAGGACATAGTAAAAGAACATTATGTAACCCACAGCACAAGAAAGATACATAGCTGGTGCCAACTGGGAAATTTGCTTCAGAAAGGCACTCTTGATGAAACTGAAACACTAATATTGACCCACTCTGAAGGCTTGGACAGCTAAAATTTGCAGTGCTGTCATTGCTTGTGTGAATTACAACTGACTGTTTTTATCTTTCTGAGACCTCCCCCTCTCCCCTCCCCTAGTTTTCATTAGTTATTTCTTAATTTAAAAGGCCACTGTGTTACAAATGAATGTTAGTCTCTGTTGTCAAATAAAACTATCTTTTAGAAAATATCTCGTAAATTTTGAATATGGTCTCCTTAGATTTTGTTTGTTATTAATATAACATTTTTAATTCATTTAATTTTAAAAAATACAGCAAATTTTATATGTCCTTTGCTGCCTTCATTTCTAGTCATCAGAGATTCCTTGACTGGTTAATTACTTTAAAATAAAATAAATAAATAAATAAAAACCATATTATAGGACAATTTAGAATTCTAATGAGAAGCTCATTTAGAGACTATGGCAATTCATTTGTTTATCTGAAATGATGTATCACAAATTATTAGGATTTTAAAAACAATTCATGTATTATAATTACTTTGTGTCAAGAGGATATTTTACTGCCAAGCAATTTAGAATAATATTACATACTATAGAATGACTAAATAGAGCAAACAAGTATTTTCCATATCATTCTGAAGAAATTAATAACACATTTGCTATTGCTACAATAATGAACATTCTTGTATTGTTAATGTCTCTGTACTATTAATTCTACCTAATTCATTTTAATATAAATAAAGTTGCTTTAATCAGGTCATTGTTCTACAAGATACACGTAATTTAAACACTTGGTCTTTGTGGTTTATCCTTATTACTAACTTAAAATCATACAATTATAGAATCATGGAATCATAGAACCATTTAGGTTGGAAAAGACCTTTAACATCGATTCCAACCTTTAACCTAACACTGCCAAGTCCACCACTAAACCATGTCCCTAAGCGCCACATCTACACGTCTTTTAAATAACTCCAGGGATGGTGACTCAACCACTTCCCTGGGGAGCTGGTTCCAATGTCTGACAACCCTTTTGGTGAATAATTTTTTCCTAATATCCAATCTAAACCTCCCCTGGCACAACTTGAGGCCGCTTCCTCTCGTCCTATCACTTTCTACTTGGGAAAACAGACCAGTACCCACCTCACTACAACCTTCTTTCAGGTAGTTGTAGAGAGTGATAAGGTCTCCCCTCAGCCTCCATTTCTCCAGGCTAAAAAACCCCAGTTCCCTCAGCCGATCCTCATGAGACTTGTGCTCCAGGCCCCTCACCAGCTTCGTTGCCCTTCTCTGGACACGGTCCTGCACCTCAGTGTCATTCTTGTAGTGAAGGGCCCAAAACTGAACACAGTTCTCAAGGTGTGGTCTCACCAGTGCAGAGTACAGGGGAACAATTACTTCCCTGCTCCTTCTGGCCACACTGTTTCTGAAACAGGCCAGGATGTTATTGCCCTTCTTGGCCACCTGGGCACACTGCCGACTCATATTCAGCCAGTTGTCAACCATCACCCCCAGGTCCTTTTCCGCTGGGCAGCTTTCCAGCCACTCTTCCACAAGCCTGTAGCATTGCATGGGGTTGTTGCGACCAAAGTGCAGGATGCAGCACTTGCCCTTTTTGAACCTCACACAATTGGCCTCAGCCCAACAATCCAGCCTGTCCAGATCCCGCTGTAGAACCTTCCTACCCTCGAGCAAATCAACCCTCCCTCCCAACTTGTTGTCATCTGAAAACTTACTGAGGGTGCACTCAATCCCTTCATCCAGATCATTGATAAAGATATTAAAGAGAACTGGCGCCAGTACTGAGCCCTGGGGAACACCACTTGTGGGCGGCTGCCAAGGGGATTTAACTGCATTCACTACCACTCTTTGGGTTTGGCCTTCCAGCCCATTTTTTTACTCAACAAAGAGTACACCATTCCATGCCATGAGCAGCCCATTTGTCCAGGAGAAGCCTGTGGGAAATGGTGTCAAAGGCTTTACGAAAGTCCAGGTAGACAACATACACAGCCTTTCTGTCACGCACTAAGTGGGTCACCTTGTCATAGAAGGAGATCAGGTTAGTCAAGCAGGACCTGCCTTTCATAAACCCATGCTGACTGGGCTGGATCACCAGGCTGTCCTGTACATGCCATGTGATGGCACACAAGATGATCTGCTCCATTATGTTCCCCTGTACCGAGGTCGGACTGACAGGTGTGTAGTTCCCCCAATCCTCCTTCCATCCCTTCTTGTAGATGGGCATCACAGTTGCTAATCTTCAGTCAACTGGGACCTTGCCAGTTAGCCAGAACTGCTGATAAATGATGGAAAGTGGCTTGACAAGCACTTCCACCAGCCCTCTCAGCACCCTTGGAACGATCCCATCTGGCCCCATAGGCTTGCCTGTGTCTAAGTGGTGTAAACCATTTCCCCTTGGATTATGGGGGCTTCATTCTGCTCACCATCCTGGTCTTCCAGTTCAGGAGGCTGAATATCCCATGAACAACTGGTCTTACTATTAACGACTGAAGCAAAGAAGGCATTACGTATCTCAGCCTTTTTCTTAGCCTTTGATGCTATGTTTCTCCCTTCATCCAATAAAGGATGGAGATTTTCCTTAGCCCTCCTTCTGTTGCTCATGTATTTATAGAAACATTTTTTATTGTCTTTTACAGCAGTAGCCAGATTAAGCTCTAGTTGGGCTTCAGCCCTTCTAATTTTCTCCCTGCATAACCTCACGACATCCTTGTGGTACTCTTCCAAAAGTCATAAACTGTTATTTCCTGAGTTCCGGCCAAAGCTCTCTGTTGAGCCAAGTCGGTCTTCTTCCCCACCAGCTCGTCTTTGGGCACATGGGGATGGCCTGCTCCTCTGCCTTTAGGATTTCCTTCTTGATGAATGTCCAGCCTTCCTGGAGTCCTTTGCCCTTCAGGGCTGCCTCCCAAAGGACTATGTCAAGTAGGTTACTAACAGGCCAAAGTCTGCCCTCCAGGGGTCCAAGGTAGAATTTCTCCTGACTCCCCTCCTTACTTCGTGATTCGAAAACTCTATCATTTCATGACTGCTATGCCCAAGACGGCCTCCAGCCATCACATCACACACATCAGCAAGTCCTTCTCTGTTTGCAAAAAACAGGTCCAGCAGGGCACTTTCCCTAGTTGGCTCCTCACCAGCTGTGTCAGGAAGTTGTCTTCCGCACACTCCAGGAACCTCATAGACTGTTTCCTCTCCACTGTATTGTATTTCCAGCAGACGTCTAGTAAGATGAAGTCCCCCATGAGAACAAGGGCTAGTGATTGCAAGACTTCTCCCAGCTGCCTATAGAATATTTCATCTGCCTCTTCATCATTGTTGGGTGGTCTATAAGACTCCCACCATGATACCTGCCTTGTTGGCCTTCCCCGTGATCCTTACTCGTAAACACTCAACCCTATCATCACTATTGTCAAGCTCTAGACAATCAAAACCCTCACTAACATATTGGGCTACTCAGGCACCTCTTTTTCCTTGCACATCCCTTCTGAAGAGTTTATAGACATCCATTGTAGCACTCCAGTGGCATGAGTCATCCCACCATGTTTCTGTGAAGGCAACTAGATCATAGTTTTCCAGCTGCACAATGGCTTCCAACTCCTCTTGTTTGTTGCCCATGCTGCATACATTAGTGTAGATGCACTTCACTTGGACTATTGCTCCCAGAACTTTTTTTGGGGGAGAAGGCCTAATTTGTATGTGACTCTTTTCAGACTCTTCTATGTTTTCTAACACTTCAGCAACCTTTGTGTTTTCACCACCATGTAAATCTCCATCCCCTACCTTCACTGAGATGGCTAGGGTGTTGCATGCATTAGGACAGGGACATTTCAAATGCACTCCAGTGTACTTGGCACGTTGTGGAGGAGACTGAAGGACCTCATTGGCATGCTGTCCCTCAAACATTGGCATGCCATCCTCAGGCTTATGTCTAGCAAGCCTGGCTTTATCCCTTTCCCCCTTCAAATCTAGTTTAAAGCTCTTTCAATGAGCCCTGCTAACTCCTGTGCAAAGATATATTTCCCTCTTTGAGGCAGGTGTACTCCATCTGTCTCCAGCAGGCCTGGTGTCATGTAAACCAACCCATGATCAAAAACCTCAAAATTCTGCCAGTGACACCAGGCTTGGAGCCAGGTATCAATCTGCTGGCTTTTCCTGTTTCTTTCCTCATCATTCCCTGCAACAGGAACGACAGAGGGGAACACTACTTATGCTCCTGATCCCTTGACCAGTCATCCCAAGGCCCTGGAGTCTCTTTTGATTGCCCTTGGAGTTCTTATTACAACTTTATCACTGCCTGCCTGACAAAGTAATAATGGATAATAATCTGAACACCGTATCAGGGTAGGAAGTTACCTTGTCACATCTTTACCCAGGCACCAAGGGGACAGCAGATTTCACTAAGAAGTAGGTCCAGTCTGCATGTTGGGCCTTCTGTTCTCCTCAAGAGAGAGTCTCCTGTGACAATAACTCATCTTTTTTTCTTTATGGAAGTGGTTTTGATGCAGATTGTAGGCCAACATAAGCTTGGTGACACCTCCAACCTAGATGAACCATCGTCCTCGTCATTGTTCGGTTCCACTTGCAGACCCTCATACCTATTATGCAAGGGCACCTGGGAATTTGAGGTAGTCACAGAGGAGACATGCCTGCTGTGCCAGGCAGGAATTTGTCACCATTCCTCCTTATCCCTTAAGTCACCACATTCTGCTGGGTGGAGAGAAGATAGGGAATCCTCTGTATCATACATCCTGGCTGCCTGACAGGCCTGCCCAGGGAAGATAGGGTGTGATTCCAGTAGTCTATTTTCCTCTGACTCTGTGATACTCCCCAACATACTGTGGTGGGTTGACCCTGGCTGGTCGCCAGGTGCCCACCAAAGCCATTCTATCACTCCCGGCCTTTAGATGGACAGGGGAGAGAAAATATAACAAAGGGCTCACAGGTTGAGATAAGGACAGGGAGAGATCACTCAACCAATTACCATCATGGGCAAAACACACTCAACTTGGGGAAAAATAACTTAATATATTGCCAGCCAACAAGAGTAGGGTAATGAGAAATAAAATCAGCTCTCAGAACACCTTCCCTCCCTTCTTCACAGGCGCAGCTTTACTCCCGGATTCTCTATCTACACCACCACCCCCCCCCCAGCGGCACAAGGGGACAGGGAATGGGGGTTACGGTCAGTTCATCACATGTTATTTCTGCCACTTCGTCCTCCTCAGGGGCAGGACTCATCACACTTATCCCCTGCTCCAGCGTGGGGTCCCTCCATGGGAGACAGTCCTCCATGAACTTCTCCAACGTGGGTCCTTCCCACAGGTTGCAGTTCTTCACAAACTGCTCCAACGTGGGTCCTTTCCATGGTGTGCAGTGCTTCAGGAGCAAATTGCTCCAGCGTGGGTCCCTTCCATGGGCTACAGTCCTTCAGGAGAAAATTGCTCCAGCGTGGGTCACCCGCAGGGTCACAAGTCCTGCCAGAAAACCTGCTCCAGCCTCAGCTCCTCTCTCCACAGATATGCAGGTCCTGCCCGGAGCCTGCTCCAGCACAGACTTCCCGCGGGGTCACAGCCTCCTTTGGTCACCCACCTGCTCCAGCGTGGGTCCTCCCCCAGCTGCAGGTCGATATCTGCTCTACCGTGGACCTCCATGGGCTGCAGGGGGACAGCCTGCCTCACCATGGTCTTCCCCGCAGGCTGCAGGGGAATCTCTGCTCCGGCGCCTGGAGCATGTCCTCCCCTCCTTCTTCACTGACCTTGGTGTCTGCAGGGTTGTTTCTCTTACATGTTCTCACCTCTCACTCCAGCTGCTGTTTCTGAGAGTCCCTACAACTTTTTTTCCCTTCTTAAATATGTTATCACAGTGGCGCTCCCACTATCGCTGATTGGCTCGGCCTTGGCTGATGGCTGGTCCATCTTAGAGCTGGCTGGCTCTGTCAGACATAGGGGAAGCTTCTAGCAACTTTTCATCAGAAGCCACCCCTGTAAATCGCCCCCCTGCTGCCAAAACCTTGCCACAGAAACCCAATACACATACTCACCTCCTCCTGGAGCTCTGTCACTAAGCAGAGTAGTTCCTCTACCAGGGCACACCTCCTGCAGGTGTGCTCATGACTGCCATCTAGTACTTGTGTAAGAGTAGGGCACAGCCTGCAGCCTGGTACCTGGGTGGCAGCATGTTCCTACTGGAGCTCTGTCTGGGAAGCTACGTCAATCACAGCAGGTGAAGGCTTTTGAGAGGACATAGCCTTCTGCCATGTGGATACCTTTGCTCCGTGGTTGAGCTGGTAGAGCTACAGCACCCTTCCTGCACACCCTTCCTTGTGAACTGCAGCACAAACTGATGCACTATGCTGACACACCATGCCCGTTCTTGGTGCTCCTGGTCTCTATGCTCCCTAGGATCTTCCTTTATAGGTGTGGAAGGGACTTGGATGCCATTGCTCCTGTCATGCGAGCTTCGGGCTCCTGGTGGGTTTCTTGGCAATCCTGGAGGTTCGCCTGGTTCAGGAAGTGCCGCTGTGCACTGTGCTGGAGCCCTCTGCTGCAGATCCTGCCAGCAATGAGGATGCTCACCTCACCTGACTGAGGCGCAAGATACTTTGTACCGGCTAAAAACTTAATGTAAGTTTATTGGACATATATTAGAAAATCTAATGAACTTCTATAAGGTTATCTGTACAGGAGTGGATTCCTACAAGAAGGAGGTGAAATCCAAATGGGACTATGCATGAGAACCAAGGAACTTTGGTTTGCCTCTTGCCCCCCACTGCACTGTAAGTATGGTGTGGTCCTGTACACTGTGCTGCTTTACAACTCACCAAATTTGTATGCTTATGCATCCAGCTTATCCCATTCTCAAATAACTTACAGTAATTATAGAGTAATTGTTATAGAAGTACACAAAATTTGTGGTGTGATTTTTTTCAAACACATTTTCAATGATTCAATGTACTTAATCTTTTTTAATATTGTCTGTAAATCAAGAGATTTTGTTACATTAATGAATTCTTTGGGCATCAACTTTTCCAATAACTGGATTCCTAATATGATTTTTCCATGTACAAAATAGTATTCTTCTCAGGTAATTTTACATTTCTCAAAGTTAGGTGTCTGGTGTCTAACCTAAACTATTTACATCTTTCTTTATTGACAATGGTAGATAATAGTCTGTTTAGATAGACACTTATAAAAGGATGACCGAAGAGAGAGATTAGATAACTAGCTAAGATAAGAAATCTAATAACTAGAGCATGTGAGTACCATTCTTTTTGATCATTTTCAACCACTCTATTTTTATCTTCTGATTATCAGTCTGTTATCTCCTACTAAGGGGATTTTAAATCACTTGCAACCATTACTCTGTCTCTCATCTGCAGTAAAATGTTGTCTCCAACATACACAAGTATCTTTTCAGACAATCTGGAGAGAGGTGTGTAACATTAGATATTCACTCAAAGAAAGAATCCAAATTCAGGGTTAGACCAATGTCTAAATTGTGTGAGTAAAATAAATCATTCCTAGCTGGAGCTTTTTATGTGAGTTGGGAATAAAAGGCAATGCATGTATATATAAACCACAAACATTAAGGAATAAGTATGTTGCAGAGAGCTAGGTAGTCAGAGCAGCAGTTGGGGATATTTTGCATTTTTTAAAATTGCTCAAGTGTATGTAGTTGCCATTTATTCCATTAAGAGTAAACCTCCATTTCAGCAACTCATCCAGATGGTTTACTACTGCATGCATAACTGTGTATATTCTTGACTCTGACCCCAAATTAGGAAGTGTTGAAAAACTCTTGCATAACTATATCACAGGGGAAAAATGTTTCTCTTCTTGCTGCTGTGAACCCATGCAGGAAAAACACTGCTGTCATATCTTCTAGCCTATACAGATTTCTTCCAAACAAATCAATTCTGCAAAGTAAGCATTTATTCAAGTTGAACTACTTGTCCATCAGGTGAGGAAGAAAAACTGCAGCTTTCAGAAATGCAGAATGAAGTAAGGTTGGCATTATCCATATACTCACAAAACATTCAGAAACACCATACCTAATTGGAAATTTGAGAGTCCCATAGATTCAGTGAAATGGAGATGGAAATAATCTCATAATACCAGAACGTCATCAGGAAAAAAAACAAAACTGGAATGCATCTCTGAGATACTGTGAAGAAGTACATATTTCATTCTATATACACATATATTATTACACATCATGCTCTGTGTTATGTGTGTGTATGTGTATATAAGTATTTTATGCAACTTCTACTTGAAAATCGGTGACAGCTAGTTTTTCACTGCTGCTTTCTGTTTATTAAACAGGGACTTTTGAAGGGTAGAATTAATTGTACTGTACCATGGATGTTTATTACAAAAGCTAACAGAAAACAGATGTCTATAATAATTAGTATCATAAGTAAAATGTGAAGAAATCCTTCCACTTTGCAAAGCCTCACTTGGTGAACTGCACATGGTTTGGGGTGCCAAAACTGAACCAGGTGATTGGAGTGAATTCAGTATCCCATCTGAACTTTCCCCGATGCAGCTGTAAACCATTCCCTTGCATCCTATCTCCAGACACCAGAGAGCACCTCCCTCTCCTCTGCCCCTCATAAGGCAGTTGTAGACAGCAGTGAGGTCACCCCTCAGTCTTCTTTTCTCGAAGGTGAACAAACCTAGTATTCTCAGCCACTCCTAAGTCATGCCCTCTAGTCCTTTTACTACTTTGTTGCTCTCCTTTGGACACATTCTAATATTTTTATATCCTTCTTACACTCTGAAGCTCAAAACTGCACACAGTACTTGAGGTGAGGCTTCATCAATGCTGAGTACAGTGGGACAATCAGTTCTTTCAACTGGCTATCTATACTGTGCTTAATGCACCCCAGGATATGGTTGGCCTTTTGGATGCCAGGGCACATTGTTGACTCATATTGAGCTTACTGTCAACCAAAATCCCCAAGTCACTTTCTGCAGGGCTGCACTCCATTCTCTTGTCCTCCAATATATACATACATCCAGGTTTACACCATTTCAGATTTAGAACCTGGCATTTGTCCTTGTTGAATTTCATACGGTTGGCGATTGCCGCCTAATCTAATATATCAAAACCTTTCTGCAAGGCCTCTCTACACTTGAGGGAATGAATGGCTTTTCCTAATTTAGTATCATCAGACAACTTAGTGTGCACTCAAATCCTGTATCCAGGTCATTGATAAAAACATTGAAGAAAACTGGCCTTAAAATTGTGCCCAGGGGAAACACCATAATTTGTAAGAAACGCTGTGGAATCTCCATCACTTATTCAGTTTTTAACAACAACTCAAACAACTGTCAAGAAGGGTTTATATATGAATACTTTACCTTGTGGCAGAGGAATGGACTATAGTATTTCTGAAAATGTTTTTTAGACCCATTTGCTCTAATTGTCATAATTGCATAATTGTAATAGAAATGTTATGATAAAGGATGAATTTTACAAGGTAAGTGTCCCCAGCATCAACCCTGGGGAACAGAAATGTGAAGTATGATGAGTCAATATAACCAGAACTACTTAAAATATAATAACACTGGAAGAGGATAAGAGAGCTACAAACATGCTGTGAATGACTTGCCAACAATTTTATTCTTTAGTCATAGTTTGTGTTCCTGACGTGATACATGATGCTATGTTATTTCTCTGGCTTGATTCATCAGGACGTTGGAAATAAAAGTTATCTGGGATTCTGTAACATTTGGGGTTTCTTTGTGTTATTTTTTTCATTTAGTTCTCGTGCTTGCCTGCAGGAAGCCAGGAGCTGATTTTGCTAGTAATGGAGAAGTCCCACGCTTTCTCCTCTACTTAATGCCAATTTGAGGTGTAGTAACCAAAATAAGTTTGTTTTTAAAACTTTCTGTAATTGAAATACATTGAGTTTTAATTTCTGGGGAAAAATAAATCAACATGTAAATGGGAAATGGAAGCTAGCAGCTGAATTTTAAGGAATAATTTAATTCTAGCTACAGGCTTTCAGTCATTATTATGTTTCTATTTATTATGGTCCTAATATGCCTCATTTATAGGTATTCTTTCTTATGGAATTACAATTCTGTAGTATGACATCTTAATTTTTAACAGCATGGATCACGATTCACTAAAGAAGATCATCAATGTATTGAAACAGCACTTTTTCACATAACAAGTGCTTACAGTATTTAAGTTACCTTTTAACATAAGTTTAACAACTGGAAATAATTAAAAAACAACCCAAGAATAAATCAGCACATGACTAGCCAGCTGTTCATTGGAGTATGCTGTGTGGGCTGTAGTTTCAGAAATCCTACTGTAAATTATTAAGAAAAAACATATTTAGTGTACTTTTATTTTTCTTCGAAGAGAAAATATTTCCTGGATTAAAATAATGCACTCTGTAATTTATTTATTTATAAATACATGCACACTTATTACAGCATAAGAAATAGAGTGCAGGTGAAGAACAAAGAGTGCAAGGTTACAGGGAAAATAGAGTTCATGAATGGAATAACATGGCTAAAAGAGGACCCCTTCAAGCATACTCACATATTAGGATTGCAAAGCAAGGTTTTGGTAGTGGGGGGGGCTACAGGGGTGGCTTCTGTGAGAGAATGCTAGAAGCTTCCCCTGTGTCCAATAGAGCCAATGACAGCTGGCCACAAGACAGACCCACCAATGGCCAAGGATGAGCCAATCAGCGACGGTGGTAGTGCTGTGCAAAAGCAAATGCAGCAGGGAGAGAGGAGGAAGACTATGTGAGAGAAACAACTCCACAGACACCAAAGTCAGTGAAGAAGGAGGGAGAGGAGGTGCTCCAGGCACAGGGGCAGAGAGTTACAGCGGGATCTGGACAGGCTGGATTGTTGGGCTGAGGCCAATTGTGTGAGGTTCAAAAAGGGCAAGTGCTGCATCCTGC
>VYZV01040415.1:10314-20612 GCA_013401275.1 Pandion haliaetus
TGATGATGATGAATTAGATAATTAAATTGCACTGAAAGTATTATTATTATTGGAAATATCTTTTGTATTACAACCATCCCTGTGAGTATGTATACCTGTTATTTTATGGTTTAAACTGATGGCGATCACCAAGATGTACCTTCTTAGCAAGTTGCTCAGATGCATCAGACATTGCCCTTGTGGCTATACACATAGAGGCAAAGGAACACAAAATGGAATAGTATTACAGCCAACATGTCTCAAAGGCTCGGTAAAAATATCAGGAGTGGGTTCAACCATGAGCACCGAGTCTCATACCCAACCTCTGACAGCAGCTAATGCCAGGTACCTCAGAACAAGATGCAAGGAAGATTTTTGGAGCAAGGTACAGGATGGCATCCGCCCAACTTCAAATAGACAGATGGTGATTCCTGTCACAGAAGTTTTTACCTCTTCCAAAAGCCTCCTTTGTTTAGTATTTTCTCTTGCCAGTACACAATCTAGTTATCCCTGCAATATCCCAGTTTATCTTTAATTCTGTTAAGATTTTCACCTGACAGCTTTTTCAGGAAATGAGTTTCATAAGTGAATAAAATGCAGAAGAAAAGAAAAAATACTGCCTTTACACAGGTTTTTACCATCTTTGTTAAAATGGCTTCCTTTGTAAAAAATTCTGCTGGCCTACCCACAGCCTTACAACACAGAAGAAAAATCTTTCCTGGGGTGGGGTAAGCTCTCTCTGGAGACATCCTGGAGGCATTTCCGCAGTCAGCTGTTAAGCTGCCACATTCCTCGTGCAATGGCAAGCCTATGAAAAGAAGAAATCAGGCGGTGATACTCATTTTGGGGGCCTTTTGACCTTGGAAGAAGCTGAGACTGAGCAGTTTCTGAATTCACTAGGCTTTTTGGAGGGAGATTTCTCCAAAGATGGGGAAGCCGGGTGTTTCCATGCATAACCAAACCTGTGATGCTGGACCATGAAAAGGTTGTAACAGCTTGCTACTTTGCATTTATTAGGAGCACCTTTATTGCACCCATATTAATAAAAAAAAAGGCAGAAAGGCTAGGCGTTCTTCAGATAAATAGTTAAACATTTCAAATAAAAAAATCAAAGAAACAATTAAAAGGCTTTGGCAATAAAAGCTTAACAGATGATGCACCAAAAAACCACTACAATTACAAAACATATTTTCAGCTAATATGGTTAGCATAATGTACTCCACAAACATTAATGTATTATCAAGGTGGCTATAAATCACTTTATCAATTATTGAACCACAATAAAATATTTATAAATGGGCCCTTAATACCAAATGCAACTGTGATACTTTTAAACCATGGCAAACGTAACAGGATGTGCTTATCTTTTCATTAACAGACACTTGTGGAGTGTTAATAAATGGCTTTGCCTTAACTCATGCTTTGCTTGCTTTCTATCTTCAGTAGTTCTGGCTTAGTGGAATAATACAACTGAACAGTGACTCTGTTTTGCCATAGTCTGTGCGATGAAACAATCCATTTACGAGAGTACTTGGATATTGATGTGAATTAGAGCCATCACGGGTAAAGAGTATTTAGTTTAAGAGGTTCCTTTGATGGAAGACTACTGGGACCAAGTACATGGGGGTAAAATTGTCAGGTGATCTTCTATGAACTCATTTTGGTCTTCTTACAGTAAGGACTGGTTTGAGACCACTGCACTTTTCATTTAATTTTGGGGCAATCAGCAGAACACATAAGAACATTTTCAATTAAATGTGTGTGTCCAGAAATACTCAGTTTCAGCTAAATCAAAAGTTTCCAGAAAAGCAAGAAGTTTGCAAATACCACCCAGAAAAGCCTGAGGAGGTCCAGGGTGCTTCCCCCAACCCAATCATTACCTGACAGACAAACAAAACAAGAGTATGAAGTACCCAGGCTAAAATCTGTAACTTTCATTGCAAAAAGGGAAATATAGCCTGAAGTCTGGCTCCCAAAAAGCCTTTTCAAAGCTTCTGCTTAAATTCCCGTGAAAAAGGAAATCATTGTTGAAGCCTCAAGAGTCAGCACCACTGTCCAGCTACAGTAAAAATGATTATCGAGTGAAAATGATAATAGTAACAGTTAATCAGGTGTCTCCTGAGTCCCTGAATGGAAATCATATGCTTGCTTTTTAATGTTACAAGGTTTAAATTTTGAGGATATTTTTTCATAGGAAAATCGGAAGAAAACAGTCAGGCTACTATTATATCACCCTTGATGCTGTTTATAACAGGACAGAAGTGAACTCAATTACTAAGTGGTACCCTTCGAAACAAGAAATTACTAACTGCATTTTTTAGTAGGAATCTGCTGGTATTTTCAGCACAGGGGGTGTGACAGGGCTTTACTCATCCTGCTCTCAGGCCAAGAAATCTATTTTGGTTGATAAAGAAGGTATGCAAGAAAAGAGGACTCGAATGCCAAGTGATACAGCGGGTAACAAGAGCCGTTATACAGATGCAGGTCTGACAAACATCCACAGTCACTGACAGACTGTACCAAAGCATACAGTCAGATGCACAAATTCTTCCTTCAAGGCCTTTAGCCAAAGTTCAGATACTCATAAGATCACACTGTCGGAAAAGGTGTTGCTGAGGACTACCTTTGCTGCTGTTACTATGGCCACAAATTTGCAGCTGTCAGAGTGATTCTGAACTGTAAACCATCTAATCACAGTCTGATTGCACAGTCCAAACATCATCTAGAAACACTAAAGTGCCACAGAGAGCACCATTATACTTCATAGAACAAATTGCTAAATATGGGTATACTTGATGGGGTAAAACCACTACACTGGAAAAGTCTGTGTTAAACTCCTCCTGCCCTCCCAAATGCCAGGTGAAAAACATAGTCCTGAATCACAAGGCAGGCTCAGGAAGCTCTCTGAAATGTAGGGCATACGCTGTCACTAATTTATGCCCATTTGGCTTGTCAAAACCAGAGATCAGTAATTTTGCTGAGTTCTGGTAGGAATTGTCAATGTTTCCTTCAAAGAAGAAAACTTTAGGAACCCACAGTTGATATAAAAAGACATATCTGAGCTTGATCTCCATCTAGTTCTCTATTGCAGACAAATGCTGCTTTTGAGCTACTGACAGCCAGGTTCCTACAATGCGTTGCATCAGCAGCCACATCTCAGTGCCTGCCAACTGAGCTTCAGCTAAGGAAGGGACACAACAAGAGACAGAGCAGCATGAAGGAAAGCTCTCACTGGAAGAGATCAGGATGCTGTCAGCAGTCTCTGAGCCAGCCATCAGGAAGCGTTACAGACCTGCGTATGTCCCGCAGACACGGTGGCCCATTCAGCACAAGTACAACTGGGACCCTCTCTCCAACGCAGGTCTGCCAACTGCTTCTTTTCTGAAGGCCTTCCCTGGTTCATCTTGCCGTGACCTACCTGAGCAAAAGCTTTCAGGTGGGGGAGATGAGACCCTGCTGACAGCACTCTCACTGTAAGTTCTTTCCTGCAGGGACAGCAGCAGCATATCACAAAGCCTGCAGGAGACAAGCGCTTGGACGAAGGGAAGCCTGTTTATGCCCAACCAGAACAGCATGATCCTGGCAGGATCCCCCGGACCATTTAGCCTGCCAGTTTCTGGAAGGGTGTCCATCTACGGGGTATATCTTGCATCTGGAAGGGCACAGACCGTATGGTTAGATCAAACCTCCCAGTATTTTATCCTCTGGAAATGTTTCAATGTTTCTCCTAATCTTTTCCATTTCAATCTCCAGCCAAAGGTACTGAATCACATTTTTAAGGGAGATAAGCAAGAGAAGAATAGAAAATACATTTATGGCCACTTCATTTGGTCTCCTGAATACTTGGGCTGATCTAATAATCCTTCTTTTTTTGATGCTGGACAACAGCATGTTTTTCAGAACACCCCCCCTCATCCTGATCACATAATGTGGGTGATAGAGAAGTAACTATGTTCCTAGGTAAGTTTTTCCAATAGTTGCGTACTTTTGCAAATAACATTTCTAACTGTGTTTAGCTTTGGTGTCCAGCCACTGAACTATCATATTTAGACAGTATTTTCAAAACATGCAGTAGTGAATTAATTTTGCTTCCACTTAAATTAATCCTGAGCCGGTAAGACTACACAGCTATGTCCCTCACATACCTGCAGTACAGGTACACAACATAAGTTACACACTCCCCAACACTGTTCTGACTGTTTTACTGCGTGCAAACAGTAACAGCTTAAACAGGCTTTTTAGTTCACCATGAAAAGTATTTCAAGTTGCTTAGCTTCCTTTTACAATATAAAAAAAATACACAACCGCAGCAAATTTAGCAAGAGTGACAGAGTGTTAGATGCCAGTGGTGGCTGGAACCGCTGTTGCCCCTCCTTCCAGAAAATGTTGTTTCCAGAAATTACTGGGCTGCCTGTAGAGAAGCTTCATAGTGGTTTGCAGCCCAGCGTATTATGGTAAACCAAAATCAGTGCTGATTTGCTTTAATGCACTAAATTGTAAAATCCAGCCTTTTCAGGTAGCTTCACAAGAGCTGCAGCTTCTCTGCAGTGGCATAGCAACCTCAAGGTGAAAGGCATAATAGCCAGGGACAGCAAGACAAGTATAATACCTATACATTGCAAGTCCAGATGTGCCCTGCCACTCTGCATAACTACTTTCACTCAAGCAACCTGATAGCTGAGCAGTTCTAAAACCAGTCCAATCCAGCCATGTACAATGCCTGCCCAGTTGCAATAAATGGGCTGAAGATGTTGAAATGTCAGTGTCCTTCTGCACACAAAAGGTCTACAGCATCCAAGATGCTTTTTCAGTTATGGCTGTCTCCCTTGTCATTGTTTGCCTTAGTCAGGGTCAGTCCTGTCAGAGTCAATGGCATGCTGATCATAAGCCCCAGTAAGAGCTTGACCCACCCCATAATCTTTTGATAGCTAACTTGCTACTCCGGTCTCTTCAGGCCTGTTGTGAAAAAACCAAGACGGGCAGGGAGTATACTGCCTACTGCTACAAGGCCAGCACCCATATAGGCTTTCTCCTGCCACAAGAAGGGGGTTCCCTTTAGAGGCTGAAGAGTTGGAAAATTACTACCCTTGAAATTAAACCTCTTTTTATTTATTTTTTGATTAAACCTCTAGTCTGAAATCCACTTCTTTTTCTAATAGAGTATTATTGTTCCACCAGCATCACAAAAGTAACTGTCTGTAATTTCCTAAGTGGAACAAAGGGTTCTTTTATTTTCATTTAGCCACTTCTGCAACCTTTGTTAAAGAACTCATTACAGAAACACTTCTGAATGAATGACAGCACCTAATGATATTCTTATAGCAGCGATACACAAGTGGGACTATTTTACTTAATTTTTCTGCAATGGTAGAACACCCCTGCCACAAAGTTATGCTAACTCAGGCTGCTCTCCAATTCACTAGTTATTACAATGACACTTAAAATGCAGATCTTAAATAGACCCAGCAATTATCTGGGGTTTACCTAACAATCACTACGATAGTTATGCTACACAGCAAAGATGTTGCATCCTTTACATTGCAGAACAGTCTCTACCTCACTAGACAACAATTAAGTTGGAAAAGGGACCCTATGTACTTAACAGAAGTATGGGGGAAAACTGATCAAGCTTGGTATTAAAATGATCCCAGCCTAATGGCTTTTCATTTTCTGGTTTTAGTGTTACTTTTTTTTCTAGCAGCTAAACCCAGAAATGTTATTTTTACTGAAAATATTTTTGAAAAGTAAAGAGTTACTGCCATACTTAAAATCCTTGAAATTTAGAGAAAAACACCAACAAAATGCATAATTTTAAAAATAAGTCCTTTGGAAACCATTGGTATTTTAAACCAGCTTTAATTCACAGCGTGGGAGCTAGTGCCATGGTCACCCTACATTCTCTATAAGACCTGTGCAAAGATGTTCTGAAATAGAGAACTTCTGATGAGGGAGACATCTGGCAGTGCAATCCAGTACAAGGATTCTGCTGTACCCAAACTGATCCTGGCACAGTGGTGCTTAAATCCAATGTTTCAGCTAAAGAATCAACACGTTGTTGAAAACAAATCTTTCCACTTCTAAAAGAATATATGTTTCCAAGAGACAAAACATACAACATACTTCCCATGCTTTAAGTGTCTCAGTAATTTTTTAAGTCAACAAACACAAAGCTTTTTAGAATTCCAGTATTGAAGGCAAGCTCTTCTTACTCGGAGCAATCCCATTTATTGACTGCAAGTATCGTCATAAGTCTAAACTAACTGCCCTAAGTTAGGAACTCACTGTGCCATTTTTATAAGCCTTTGGCTGGGAAGACTATATGAGCCCTTTAAAAGGAAATTCCATAATATTTACAAGTTACTACATAATGTGAAAGAAGCTTTAATTTCTCAACCTCATTTTTCAACTTTTCCCAGAATACCATTATCTCCTCATTAACAAGTTTTTATCCGGTTTGTCTCAGCTTCTGCCCTTCACACATTCCTCCTGCTTCATTAGGTATCTGCTGCTTTCATGTTTTACAAGATAAGGACCCAAACCAACACTTTACAGAGGGACAGAAAAAGTACTTCCATGAATAAAGAAACAAAAATAGTACCTATACCATCCCGATGTCCCATAAAAATAACAAGAAAGAGGCTGTCCACTTTGAGTGTTAACCAACCTAAATCTGGCTTTTTTTTTTCTTTTTACTATCACTTATGTATATGTACGACATGAAATTCATTAAAAACACAGCATGACTGATGTTCAGCAACAGATAAGCACAGTCACAGGGTAGATCAAATGTTCAGATGTTCAGAGCTTGAGATAGAATGCAAACAGCTAGCTCATTAAACCCTAGGTAGGAATGTTGTTGTGTCTTCTGTTTCCCACCTACTGCTGAAGACTTCATTGCAAAGTTGGGGTGGTAACTCTTCTGTTTTGCCCCAGTTTAGATCTGTATTTTTACTCAGTTTTAATGCTCCTATCTGAGAAGAAATGGCATCTTTATGCATTTTGAAGGGAAGGTCCGATCTCTATCCAGATTATAACACACCTTAAACACTCACCTATGCAACCACCAGAACAGGAATGGACGGAGTGGGCTGGAAGGAAGCACATGCTTCATATCTGCAGCATCACGGCCAGCACCAGTGGGCTGGTGCTTCGTGGATCCAACAAAATGGCTCCAGGATACCGCCTTCCCCAAAAGCAAAACCAGGATCAGTAAACTCCACATTGCACTCATACCCAATAGCTGGTAGTATCTTGGGACAAATCGCTGGAGCACGTGAAGTTGCAAACCATATTAACAGCGCAACATGTAACAACAAGCCATGCTCTTACATTCTCTGTGAACTTTTCTGCCGACACAGGCTCTGGATTCATATGCATAATGCTCCATGTACCTCAATCTGTAGAAATGAAGAACTTAGCCAAATACACTAAAGGTGATACATACAGAAAAGAGTACATTCAAAATATTCAGTTTCTTGTGGGCAACACTCACAGAAGTTATCCACATCCAAGCTCCCCTACTGTCCCTAAGCTGACTGATCCCTTGACCCTGACATCAGGTCTCACTGAATCTCTGAAATGTCAAGAAAGTTCTTTCATAAAACTGGCTTTATGCCTTAAACTATCACCGGCATTTGGAAATCAGAGAAGCTATAACATAAGTAAATGTACACTAAAAGTCTTATTATATTCAAATGCTTTATTCATAAAGCTTTCCAGTGCATTCCAAAAGCTTCTGATCTCACAAAAAGACTGTTCCGAGTTCCTCAAGACACCCTTCAGCAATGCTGCCACACTAATGGGTTAGATGTATTCCAAACATACAATGCGTAATTGTCAACAATCAAAATAGTTATTAAATTGGCTTATGAAGAAAGGAGCTTTGAGAACATGCAGCTTTGGTTTAGTGTTATAAAACAGGTCTGCATGAATACAGAATTCTTCATAGAAAGCAGCATGCTACTGGAAAGGAAGCAAATAGCTAACACACCATGAGGAATCATACTCCATTTTCCCTGCTTGGATTGTGTCTCACAGCTGGAGAGAAGCCTTGTGCAATAAAGATAATTGCCCACCAGCAAAGAAATAAGACATATACAGGCAGCCTCTATAGCCCTAAAAAAATAACAGTTGATTTCCCTTTCTCTCATCATGTAAGACCAGAATATAATTTGGTGATTCGTTTGTGAGTTCAGAGAAGGTGCCAGAAAGGGAGAGAAGGCAGGACTGGATGGAAAGCCATCGACATATTAATGTATTAACCTTTGAAAACTCAAGCTGCTTTTGTTTTTAAAAAGCTGTGAACTCTGAACACAGGTTATTGGAAGTAAAACTGTGCCAGCTCAAGGAGGCAAATTTACCCTGCGGTCATTTCAGAGTCATTTTCTCACACTCTAAAATAAACAGTCTGCTTCTACATGCTTACCTGTTACACCACAACCTGCCCCAGCCTAAGGCACAAGGTCACTTAAGAATGTACAGTCCCGGACATATGCAGGTCAGCTTGGGACAGTGGGGACAGAGGATTCTGTGCATCTTAGGGCTGGGATGCTATTAGAGATTACAAAAGGTGAGTACGTGGAAAGATATTCTGGAAGAGAATGCACGAAAACACCACATTTAAGAGAAAAAAAGATCCTCTCATAAAAGCCACGTAGACTACTTGTAAGTATTTTAGTAAATGCTCATTGCAATATGGGCATTGCCATTTTCTGAGTTTGTTCTTAACATTTAGCCTGCTCCAATCAGGAACATAAATATAGACAACAGAGAAGTTAAACATCTGGCCTCCCTTTAGGACAATTTTCTTAGTATGCATAGCCATCTCTTATGCTCTAAGACATTTGTGATCTGAGTTTTAAAGTGCTATTTTGTTTTTCTAGCTACATGCTCCTCATCACCAGAGAACCTGAGCACTCTACAGTCATTAAAGCAAATATAGTCCCAACACTTTTAAAGCAGAGTATTATAAATATCCTTCTAGACTAATTGCCACGTCGTATCTTTCGTTGTGGCAGGAGAACCCACCTCACTCTGGATCACCTCTAGAGAAAGTAAAGACTGGCTTGCTGACAGCGTTAATAATATCTGTCCTTTGCAAAATGCTTCAATGCTGCTATTCCCAAGCCTGTGTAAATCTCTAGGTCTCTTTTCTGGACATGCAGATCTTATCCCACACATCAGGACCTAATGGCTTCTGATTTGTGCTGGCTCCTTCCACCTTCATTTCCAAGAAGGGTTTGAAACACAAATGAAATGCAATCCTCTGTCCTACACGTTGACTACCACAGCAGTACTTCAGAATCCCTTCTAAATCTATTCAGTGTAAAAGGCTGATAAAGTAGTATGATTTCTCCTGATTTATGGGGTGATGCACCGCAGAAGAACACAGTCTTAAGAGACACCTTGAGTTCTCATGGGAAGAAACAAACCCAGCCGGTCATTTGAACTATACCGAGGCACTCAGTGGCACACGCTCACCTAAGCCACTTGCCCAAAATCGCAGACAGCTGCACTGGCCGCAAGTACAGCTCCAGCCCTTCCAGGCTGCCATTCCTGTCTGGAGATGCAACAGCAGGAAATGGAAGCATTCCCTCCAGGAGTCACCCTTCTCTTTTGTGCAGCTCTAGTCTCCCAGGCAGTTTAGATTGTCTGTAATGTAGATAAAGCTGACAAGGTCACCCAGGCCTTGATGTGAATCCTGTAATGAGGCACAGGGATGCCAGTATGTTTTCTTAAGGCTATTTGAGAAACGGAGACTGTAATCAATTATCAGCTCTAGAAATGAGGCTGATACAGAAGGTGAAAGAAAACTGCTAGAAAAGCAAAAAATCCCCACTACACTGTTTTTCAAAAATCTTTGAAAAAAAGTTTTATTGTAACGTTTTTTTTTTAAAACTCCCATAACAACACTGAAAATTCCAGAGACTACTTCTTTAAAGATAAGTTAACAAGCTTCAACAGATTAGTTTGGACATTCAGAAGATTACTTACAACCAACCAAAACCAAACCAGCACCTTTACACAGCAAGATGGGAATAAAAGAGAGGGCTGCAAGTAACTGGGTATTGCATAAAGAAATTTTCCTGCCTCATCTTTTGAGCTACACTCTCAAGAAAAAACAATCCTGAGAGAGAAACCATCTTTAAATTCTTTCAAAGTGTACACAAGAAAGCAAAAAAAGCTTAATCAAGGAAGGAAAAATACCAGGGGTGATTCCAGTCTGACTAGACCCCAGGTACTCATCCTCTTTCTGGTATAATATTTCTTTCTTGTTGTGGTTTAAGTATAAATGGAGTTTAATGGGGGGGGGGGGGGGG